>JASCZW010005399.1:0-214080 GCA_034211315.2 Aedes japonicus | reverse complement strand
GGTTAATGCCTACGTAGATTTCATCAACGAGTACAAATCGCTATCGCAATGTAGGCAAATTTCCAAGTCTGATGATACGCCTTCGAAGTTGGTTTACTATTTGCCCCACCACGCGGTGTTAAAACCAAGTTGTTCTACCACCCGTTTGAGAATTGTCTTTGACGCCTCAGCTAGAACAACTGGTTCATCTTTTCACGATATCTTAACAATTTGTCTCTTATTGTACAGGAGACACTACAGATTCAGGATTGTTTCCATTGATGATTTCGCTTTAAGTTCCTGACGGTCCTCGGTGACGTGCAAGTTCTCTGCTCGGATAAAAAATCCTGCATCCTGATTCTAAATTAAGCCTGCTTTACTGTTGAATACTCCCGCTAAAAAGTAGTTATTAAGTAAACAAAAGCGCTCTTCCACTAGAGCCCCACGACTGTTTGCTGAAATTCATTACATTTTACTGTCCCCAAAAAAATGCCAGATACTCGCCATTACTTTTTCAATTGCCCTTCTGTGTGAATAATAGCCCATAATTAAAACTTCTTATCGACTCCAAAGTAACCATTTCGATTAACTGCCAAATACTTCGTACCATCATTGAACGTAAATTATTTGAATATTGTCCATTAGCACGATCCCCTCGGTTAATTTACTTCGAAGTAGGTAGGTACTTGGAAAACCTCTCCAGAAAACTTTTCCCCCATCATGATAGATGCCCGTGTTCCACTTTTCGGAATCAATAAAAATAACTTCCAACCAATGATCCATGGGAGGGAAATCCCTTTTTCATGCTTTCTCCATACCATCCCGAGAAAAAAGCAATCTGATTTCTCATCCTTTAACCACCACCCTACCCCTTCGCAACTGTCACTAAGCGGATGGAGAGAATAAAACAATAAGTCGCGCGTGATTAGCTATTTATTGCCAACGACTCTTTTTTCCCTCCGATCCATTTCTATGAGCGGTGGTCGTCGATGAGTGGCCAAAAATGGCAAAAATGGCATTTCCGTCCCCGTTGTACGCATTTATTGAACCAGGACTGCGTGGAAGACAACGACAGAAAACGATAAATAAATTCATTTGGTGTGAGTTTTCCCAGGAAAAAGACACAGCACCAGGTCGGCAAAAAGACGGACAGGGCAAACCAATAAATATAAATTATATCCCAGTGTCAGAGGCGTCCAAATCGAGCCAACGCGAAGCGCAGATCAGCAGATTTATCTACATCTGGCAGTGGTTTTCCGGAGGTACCATTTTCCTTCTTTGGAATGGGCAGACGTGCGCGGCCTCCCAGCCTCGCCGCGGGTCGTTGAAAGTGTCCGTGCATGCAAGCGATCAGACGGTGCTGAGCGGTTGACAAGATATCCGTACCAGCCATGGGCGTGTTTAGGCAGGGTTTGGCTTCCGTGGTGGCAGCGTTATGCTTAAATGAGATTGTTATTTAAAGCTATACATTCATTTTTAGTTATGTTTCTTTTTGAATATCTTGTTTCTAATGGTTATTTACTTACTTAATATTGTAAAAATTGCAATTTACTTTTGATTGCAAAAAATTTATTTCTAATTATAAGTTGCTTCAATAGTAAATTATTTGAGTAAAATTAATGTATTCCATTCAAATCTATACCTAAGATCACTAAAGTGATAAAATGTACTGTACCACAGGTAACACAACGGTTATTTTAGGATGGAAATAATTAAAATTGTCAGAGTAAATCATAAAATGGTGTTTAAAGTTTTTGATAATAAACAGGATCAACCGCCGATTTAATTTTACTATCACTAAAGCTTTAAAAAAATTGAAATAAGCTTTTTCCAAATAATAGCCTTGATTTTTCAAACATTCAAAAACCCATAAAAAATACAAATTGTCTTTATAATTATATTTAATTGGCTTCTGTGAGGTTGTTAGGACCAAATTATAAGACGAGTTTGCGTGATACACGGTAAAAATTGGACATGAAAAAGTTGTTGTTGGAAAAACTTTTTCTGCTTAAAAATGCCCATCATGCAGTGTATGGCTAACTTTTAGACAATTATATTGCCTAGCATGAAGAAAAATTTTGTCAACCTCTAAGGTTGCCGTTTTTTGTAAATCAACTGGAAATTTTAAAATACTTTTTTTAGCGTGTAAGAATCGATTTTACAGTTTTTAAAATTTCTCTCATGAATATTCAGGCGATTTTCTAAAAGTCACTCGTGGATAACTTTTTTTGTAATTTTTGTTCTTTTTGAGTTATGTTGATTAAAAAGAAAATGACCAAAAAACTTAAACCCTTTTCAAATGGTACTCTAGATAAATTTTGAAAAATACAATGCATGTGAAAATGCTTGAAAAGAAATAGTCTATAACTCACAATGTTTCATTGGATTCTGAGAGGGTGCTGCCAACCACGGAAACGAGTTGACGTTTATAAATTTAATATTTTTACATAGAAAATTAAAACAAAATGGGAAACAATTAGTACAACAATACTATTTATATTAAAAACAATGGAAAAAGCCAATGTCAAAGTGAAAAACAAATCACAAGAGAAGCAAACATGTAATAAATTATCTGAAATTAGCAAAACAGTCTTTAAACTTTGACCTACTTTATACCTCTAGTAAATTGTGTTTTTCATATGGAAGTTTCTTTTTCACGTAATTGTATACATGAAACTAAAAGTCACATCAATAAAAACTATTGAGGTTTACCAAAAACTGAGTTTACTTATCGAATCGACCAAACCGACGTCAGAATAATAACAATAATGATGAAGTAATCTCCTATAACTTTCAGATGATTGGTCCAATGGTGTGAAAGTCAAAGAAAAAGTTGTTGAAACATTCATGTTTGTTGAAAAAATAGTTTTGGTGATGGACTATCTCGAATAACTTATTAAAAGGGCGTATTTCTTAAGTTTTTAGCCACTCATGAAATTAAATTTAAAATATCTCGAAAACGGTTACCACAAGGGAGATCATTATTAAGAACATTTGGATTAGCAATTTGATGTTAAATCATATGTTTGCATTGAAAAGTACTTTAAATAAGCATAAGTTAATGTAGTGAAAATCTTCCAAAAATTGTTATTATGAAAGCTTACTTAACTATTGTCCATGTTATTCTCACCTCTTAAAAAGAAAAAAGATTTTTAATGTATGCAATGCTGGTTTAAATTACGAATGTATTGCTTACACAAACACTTTAAATTAAAATTTAATTGGTCGTCCTGAACAGGACGGTAATGATACCCGTGAGAAAAATAATTTCTCCGGTTTACTGCGAATGACCGACGGCAAGTTACTACCGGCATCTTCCGGTCTTGTTTTGTCTCCCATGTCACAGCCGTCTGACTGTGACGGGTGGTCAAAGCCTTTCTAACTACTAGCACAGAGCGTGTGTCGAAAACTGGATTCAGTTTTGTCTGCGAACTATATACTTGCGTCGAATAGCAATACTAAGAAAAAAGAGAGTCACGGAAATGCTGCACGAAGCAAAATTTACAAAAAGGGATGGGCCACAATTGTAAAATCAGTTGTAAGCAGCTGAGGGGTGTGACCACTGCAGTATTAATCATGGAATGAAAATTAATGACATAAAAAGAAGAAGACTATTTTATCCGTTTGCTACCCGTTTTTGAAGACCCGGGAAGAGAAAACTATGTTTTCAACCTGATCGTATGCAGTTTTGTATGGGAGCAAAAGAAGGTCATTTTAAAGTTTAAAATTGAAATATTTAACTCAATGGACATCATTAAAATTTTAATGCAAGCAATTTGGAAGTTTTTTGATCAACTGGTACATTAATGAAGTTATTCTGGTCAGGCGAACGAGAGTTATTAGTGTTCAAAAATCTTTCAGTTTTGCGTAACGCTCTTATTTTTCAAAATTTTGAAATGACACCCGGTATACAAAAGAGAAACGTAGTCCTACGTTAACAATAGCTTTTCTGATCAAATTTTACAATCAAAATATAGAAAAAATACCGTAGTTTGGGAATAAGAATTAGTTTTGATTATGATTTTTTTACTTTAAAAAAAAATTAGTGCATATTTTTTTATATTGACATTCTGATTCCCTACCATATCTGTCCAGACATTTTTTTCTAAAACGAACGATTTCCGAGTTACTGTTTTCCTTAAACTGTTGTATCAAAAACACATATTTCAAAATACGTATTCCAAGTCCACGCGACTCGTGTCAATTTTTGACACTCTATGGACAGGTTTGTCTGGAACTGCTCAATAACGTGCGTATGCAAAAAAGCGACTATTTTCGGATGGATGGTAAAAAAGGGCGGAAAAAGATATTGAATCGAACCAACTTGCATTTTTTTAAGAAATTAAAAACTTAAACTCAAAACTATTTCTACTTCCTACTGCGCCACCTTGCGGCAGTTAACCGGAATTTTGGCCATATAAAAAAAAAGACACTAGTAGGCATATTCTTTAGTTCCTTGGTTGCCTTTTTGATCAAATCATCCGTCTTTTTGACCACAAAATTATTTGAATATACTCTTTTCTTAAAACTGTTCGAGAACTTTTCAATTGGGTGGAGCCGGTGTACGTCGAGAGGGTTGGCATGCTTGAGCTCGACCGGAATGCCCAACCGCTCCATTTCCTCCAGTACCCGCTTTGAGTAGTCCTTTTCTTCTTGTATCAGAATCTTCAGCCGTTGTTTCTGGGTTTCCCCTTGGTTTTCCGACACGGCTAGCTTGGACTGACGCTTCCGCATGTGTATATCCATTTTGGTCCAATACTTCTCGACCATTTGGCGACCGCACCGACCTGATGGCCCAACGCACGGAAAAAGGGGTCACCTTGCCTTTCTTCTTCCATTTGAGCTTTTTTTTAATCCTACGGTCGCTTTAAATGGTCGAACGACTGGAACCAGGATTCCGTTCGATGGACTACCCCTTCTCCAGAAGTGCCAGAATCTTGTTGATGTTTCTGCGATCGCATTCGTATAAAGTAAAAACAGTTTCAAATCGTAACGACCAACAGAACTTGGCAGCAAAATCACGGGCTTGACGTTTGTACTGCGAATATTTGACGAAGTTTTCATGCGTTGTTATGGACGATGAAACTTATGTCCTGGAGGATTTCAAGCAGCTTCCAGGGCTGGCTTTTTATTTTGCTATGGCCAGAAATGCTACAGCTAAGCATGTCAGAACGAAGAAGGCATCGAAATTTCCCAAAAAATACCTTGTGTGGCTAGCAATTTGCACGTGTGGCAAAAAGAGTAAATTTTTCGTCACTACAGGCACAATCAACAAGGTGATCTATCAGAAAGAGTGTCTGCAGAAACGATTGCTACCCTTCATCGAAAGTTACAAAGAAAAACCTTCGGCATCATGCCACTATGCTAAAACTGTGATGGAGTGATACCAAGCAAATCAAGCGAACATTGTACCAAAAACCTCAAACCCGCCAAATTGCCCAGAGCTACGACCAACCGCAGATATTAGGCTCTGATGAAGCGGAAGCTTTCTGGAAAGAAACAAGGACATCAAACAGTTCCAGAAAATTTGCACAAAGACGGCTTCTACGATTTCTGAAGAGTCTGTACAAACCTTAATGGACGAAGTTAAGCGCAAAGTTCGAAAATTTTATGCAAATACCGAATAACTATGTTTTGTCTTCACGAATTGTTGAAACACATCCCATGAATCTGAAATAAACAACTGCGACGGAAACATAATGCGAAATTTATGTTTTATTCATGTTTTGAGGTGTCCGGATTATTGCGGATACAGACCTTATCAAGAAAAGTTTGCTAATCCATGGCCCTGTTAGTTTGGGTGCATGTGCAGTGTTGCGGTCAGTAACGGAGGCTATCTGAGCTAAATTTCAAGCTCATGAAAGATTTTGTCTCCAGCAGACTTTTATCTGACAGATTTCAAATGAGTTTTGACACGCACTTTCTCAAAAAACGGTTGATCAATAACAGAGCGACTTCCAACAAACTATTTTCAAATCTTTAAGCTTAGGTGAAAACTCACAAAACGAAGGCTTGCCTTATTGTATTTTAAATTTCCAAGACCATTTGGACAAGATTTAAGACTTTTTAAAGCCCATTGTTTTCCTGACGGATTTTGTATTGGTTCTATAACTGGCTCATATCATGACAGACAAGCTCTCACGCAAGAAGAAGCATTGCACCGGGCAATCCGTTCAGTAGGTGAAGAATGGCGGAGCTGAGCTGCAAGCCACCCAGCGGGTCATAGGATGCGGCCCCCTAGTGCTGGACATTTGTTGCATCAGTAAAACTAAAAGTTTGACCCTGGACTATGGGATAAGACTTTTATTTTTCCTTTATAAGGAAACAAAACTCGAAATGCCTGATCCGTGTTACAAAAAAGGCAACAACCACGTGACAGGTGGCCTGAGGTTTCTGACTTTCAAGAAAGTGTCAGCAGCTAAATCACAATGGAGGTAACACAAATAAACCTCTACCTCTGTGACACCTCAACTGTGGCATTTGAAGAGGGATATCGCTTTCATTTTGGTGCCACACCGAGCCGCACCTGGGGATGGGAACTAGATAGTTGATAAACCTATATTAGTGATCCTCAGAGTACAGAGATATGCGGAAATTAAATCCGACGGTTTGGCAACGGTGTTCGTTTTGTTTACAAAAGCTGCTTACACTTCAGCAGAGTAAAATGTTACAGCTTTGTGCGTGACTTCGTTGTTGTCAGCTTTTATTGTTAACATTTATAACGTGCAAGTAATTTGTTTATTATATATTTTAAAAAAAATATCAACTATGAAGTGTATTGCAAAGTTTTGCACATCGAATTTCGTCAACATAAGCTACTTCTTGAATATTGTTGGAAGCGGGTTGGCCGGAAACTGTCGTATTTTCGACTAGTAACTTTCTGAATACTTTGATGATTACTATTGCAGACTTGAATGAGTATGTAGGTGATTCCTAATGTTGACTTCAGACTTGGCGATTTCATTATTGAACGGCTATGAGGGAATCTGCGATCCAAATAAACAGACAGAATTAGACACTGGAGCAGAATTCTCTTCAAAATACTGACAACACGGCACTAGTGAAATGAATTTATTAAAATGAAAAATTGCCGGAATTTGTACAGAATTTCATTTCAACAACACAAGCAACATTATCGAACACAGATAAATATAAAATATTATGTTATTATTACACCACGAGTTCAGCAGAATACGAATGATTCATTTTTGATTTTTGAAGCGTAATGAATATAATCCATTTATTATAACTCCACTTCAATACTTAGCAATCGAAACATTTCAGCAAACAGTAAACATGCTCGTTTGGCTCAGATTTTGACAGTTCTCGCTGCTCGATTGGCTCAACATGGCCGCTTCCGCATATCTCTGTACTCTGAGGATCACTAACCTATATCAGCTGCAATTTGGATCGGAGCGCGGAAAAGTTGACAGCAGTAACTGCTTGAGCGTGTGATGCAACCATGAGAAAGAAGACATCGAGAAACGATCGCCGTCCTGCCTGCTGGTAGAACATGACCATCGCAGAAATATGTGCCAGCTCTCTACGAGCCAGGAGGAGAATTCGGAGGACACGAAATGATGAGGATAGAGTGGAAAGAAGGGAGGCGCATAGAGCGCGGCTATTGTTGACTAAAACAAAGTGGCCATGGTGGCCAAATTAAAGACCCAGCTGTACCCCCTGAAAGATGCCCAGCGAATATGAAGGCCATCATCGATAGTCTGTTATCTCAGCATGAGCCAACAACATGGCCTCCGGTGAGGACGGTGATCACGAAAAAGAAGCTCGGATCACGAAGGACGAGCTTATTTTGGAGGCAAAAGCAATGAAAGTAACGGAAGCCCCAGGGCTAGAAGGCATTCCAAATCTAACCCTGAAAACAGAAATCATGGAGAGCCCGGATATGTTCAGGAGCACTCTGCAGAAACGCATAGACGAAGGAAACTTGCTCGACAACTGGAACTGGAGCAACAGAAGCCGGTGTTGCTGCCGAGTTCAGGAAAACCTCCTGGAAATCCGTTGCCATATAGACTTGTTCCGCTGCTGAACACAGTCGGCAGATAACTAGTAATCCTGAACAGGCCTATGAGAAACACCGAGAGTGAGAACGGCCTATCAATCATGCAGTTCAGTTTTTGAAGGGGCAGGTTGACAGTGGGTGCCATTTGGATGGTCGTAGAAGAAGCAGAGTTGGCACAGAAGCAGCACAGACAGAGTAATCGTTATCGGGCAGTGGTTACCTTGGACGTGAAGAATGCATTCAACAGTGCCAGCAGGGAAGCCAACTCCAGTTCGATATGCTGCATGAGGGTTCCGGAATACCTTCGCTAGATTTAGAAGAGCTACTTTCAGAACCGAACTCTGATGTACCAAACAGATAGAGGAGAGGAAGTAGGACAGTTACAGCGGGCGATCCTCAGGGATCTGTTCTCGGCCCAACACTCTGGACTACAATACACGATGGAGTGCTGATGTTGAACCTTCCCAGAGGCGTGAAGTTCGTCGGCTTTGCGGATGATGTAGTGCTGATACTCATCGGTGAATCACGAGAGGAGGTCGACGTACTAGCCAAGAAGGCGATGGACATGGTGTAAGAGCGGATGCGAGGGAAGAAGCTAACGTCAGTGCATCACAAAACCCAAGCGGTGATAATTAGCAACCTTAAGGCTGTACAATAGGTGAAAATCATGGTCGGGGAACATAGCATCGACTCAAAGGGAGAGGTAAAGTAGGAGAGCTTCAACAATCACGTGACTGCAAAAAGGAGATGAAATCGATCAAAGAATAGACTAGAATCATGCCAAACAACTCGGCGATAAGCAGCAGTAAGAAGAAGTTCTTGACAAATGTGTCCACGTCAATAATGAGGTATGGTGGACCATTCTGAGCGTTGGCACTCAAGGTAAGAAGGAACCAGACACGACTGAACAGCACGTATCGCTTGATAAGCATGAGAGTGGCAAACGCTTACCGAAGTATATCGCTGGAAGCGGTTGGCGCCATCGCCGGAAGGATTTCTATCGGAATAGTAGTAGAAGAGGATTGCGAGTGCTACCGGCAAAGAGAAAAGCGAGGCATTCGCAAAACAGCTAGGGCCGAGTCGTTGAGAAAGTAACAATAAGAATAAGACAATGAAGAGAATGAAAGATGGACACATCGAGATCATGTGGAACGTGTCCTTATAGCTAGAGAGCAAGCATGGAGAGATCAGTTTTCACCTGACACAGTTCCTGTCAGGTTACGGATGTTTCAGGAAGCACCTGCACAGATTTGGGGCTCGCAGAGTCGCCACTTTGCTGAGCTGTGCAAACGTCGAAGAGACGCGGGAACATGTGGTATTCGACTGTCCACGATTTTCGGCAGAACGAAACGAAGCGCGTAAATTAGTCATAGAGGACTTTTGCGTCGATATAGTAGTGGAGTGTATGTGCAGTGACGAAGATACGTAGAAGGCAATCAACGGTGGTTACGCAGATAATTCCATTTCTTCAGCGGGAGTGGCGAACAGAGCTGCCGAACGGAGAAGAATGAAGAACAAGAGCTTCGGGGATATGTAGGGCCCCGGCAGTGTGGACGTCTTGTGAACTGGAACTGTCGGACAACCTCAGCAATCCGTAGACGAAGATCAATCAAACGAAGGCTTTCCAAGTGATATCCACCAGTAGTTGGGGTCCCACCAGTGAGGAACTGCTGAGCTACCTCAAATACCGGGGAAGTCAGGAGGTGTAAGGAAGAACATCGGAAGGGTATGGACGAGCAGATGAAATTAGAGCGGGGCGAGAACAATAAAGGGCGATACGGTCAAAATTTGGTCAATATCAACTTGACGTATTTCTTTCAATTTTGCATTTAAAAAACCTGAACACCCCTCATTTTGAAGGTGTGTGTGTAGAATGTTGCTCCTATTTTGATTTTGGAATTCACTCTTCAGTTGTCAAAATGCCGTCCAAGCAAGAAGAGCAGCGTATCAAAATTTTGCTCGCGCATCGCGAAAATCCGAGCTACTCGCACGCAAAGTTGGCAAAATCGCTAAAAGTTGCCAAATCAACCGTTACAAATGTAATTAAAGTGTTTGGGGAACGTTTGTCGACAGCCAGGAAGTCTGGATCGGGGGAAATCGAAAACCTGAAGCCGCTGAGACGACAAGCGAAACCCTAACCTATCTCTCCGAGATGCCGCAAATAAGCTGGGTGTATCGTCTACAACAGTGCATCGAGCCAAAAAACGAGCCGGACTATCGACTTACAAGAAGGTAGTGACTCCAAATCGCGATGATAAACGAAATACGACGGCCAAAGCGCGATCCCGGAGGCTGTACACGACGATGCTGACGAGGTTTGACTGCGTGGTAATGGACGACGAAACCTACGTCAAAGCCGACTACAAGCAGCTTCCGGGACAGGAGTTTTATACGGCAAAAGGAAGGGGAAAGGTAGCAGATGTTTTCAAGCACACGAAACTGTCAAAGTTCGCAAAGAAATATCTGGTTTGGCAAGCCATCTGTACCTGTGGCTTGAAAAGCAGCATTTTCATAGCTTCCGGGACTGTCAACCAAGAAATTTACGTGAAAGAGTGTTTGAATAAACGTCTGCTGCCTTTCCTGAAGAAACACGGTTGTTCCGTACTGTTTTGCCGGATTTGGCATCTTGCCATTACGGTAAAAAGGCCATGGAGTGGTACGCCGCCAACAACGTGCAGGTGGTTCCCAAGGACAAGAACCCTCCCAACACGCCAGAGCTCCGCCCAATTGAGAAATACTGGGCTATTGTCAAGCGGAACCTAAAGAAGACCAAAAAAACTGCTAAGGACGAGCAGCAGTTCAGACAAACTGGCTTTCTGCGGCGAAGAAGGTGGACAAGGTGGCTGTACAAAATCTGATGGCAGGGGTCAAGCGTAAGGCCCGGCAATTCGGATTTGGAAAAGCGGAAGCCTAACTGAATATTTTTCCTGAATTTTATACTAATTGAACTTGAAAAAGAAATTTAATTTGATTTTTTAAATAAACGATTTCACCGATTTACACGCGTTTTCCCTTGACCAAATTTTGACCGTATCACCCTTTAAGAAGTGGTTGGTCCAGAAAGGGCACAAGACCGGGGCAAACAGGCACACAAGAGCAGTGCTTGGGAGCGCAGCTGCTTCGTCACGAAGTTATACTTTAAGGTAGTTCCGTGTTGATAGCAATCTCTCTCTCTCTCTCTCTCACTCTCTTTCTCTCTCGTTAATCAAGAGCGCTTGCACTGTGGGACTATTTGACTCAATTTTCAAGTGTATTTGACTCACTTTCGTCAAAAGTGAAGTCACTCATAGATGAGCTAATGTGACTGGGATTGACAAGTCAACATATCTTAAACATCGATCTGATTTACGTCGATGTCTTAGATAAACGATTCAAATTACGTTAAATTGTCCCGCCGTGCATCCATTAGGTTAAACCTTGACTTGCTTCCAGGTATGCTTGTAGCTCGTCGCCAAACTGGTGGGTAGTAGGCTCAATCAAAACTAGCATGGCCTCTCTGCTTCAAACATAACCATGGGATCACGATACGAAACTATCAACAACGTGTGGAGAAGTAGCCTTGAGAGGGGATCCTTAAAATGGAGAACAACGGAGTAAAATAAAAACATGATGAAAATGAAAAAAAAAATGCCACACAAAGAAGAAGGAGGTGCGATAGTATTCGTAAAAAGCGGAAAACTACAGAGGTCACCAGTGCATTGCAGTGCTGAATTAACGGCTAAACAAACTACAACGGAGGAAACGTCATACGGCGCGGGATCCGGCCGGAAACCGTAAGCGCTCATAGGAAACAGGTGACATGGGAAACAGGGACGTCCCGTGAGTAGCCAAGGCCTCAGACGTTCTAACTTCAGTCCTGGCCCTGGCTTTCTCGATCGGAGGAAGCACCATATGACGCAAGGTTTGGCAGGAATTGTAAGTGGTTAGACAGGATGATTGTATGCGATCTGGCGCGGCCGTCCCGAACCCTGCTTGGATCCAGGGACATCTTGATCAAATCAGCGTCAGGTCTACTAAAGAGTTGTTAGGCATAGTGGGTGCGTAAAGCATACTAGCCCCCTCCCTGAAGTTATACCGAAAGGTGGTTGTGGGAGGGCGGGGGCTCGAGGAACGGATGGGTTTTCAGTGGGTCGAGGAATTGGTGCTCTCATCTTCATACCCTGAGTTCTTCAGGAGTCTGTTAGCAGATTTTCCATCCCGCAAAAAAGATAGATGATCACTCCGAGAGGCCAAACAAATGCAACAAAAGGGGGCAGGGATCATGGTTGAGGTTTTCAGAAACCGGGTCAACGAACTCTACGAGTATGTAAAGGACAGGCACAACGTCCACAAGGTAATCGAAGAGATGGTGACGCATTCAAATCGCCCGTGATTGGAGCCGAGCGCGAGTAGGACGCATTGAGGATGGACGACACCCAAAAGGAAATGGTTGAAGCACTGGAGGTTAATGTTCTTGTCTAGGAAAAAGCCAACCTTATCTACTGTTTATTCAAAACGCTTAATATTCGTATATGTACTTTCTTATCTAGTGAGTATATTTGCTGAAAGTGAAGTTATAAGTAACCTGATGCCCTCTGCTCTTCTGGAAATGCCACGAATAAAGCAAACGCTCTAAAATAAAGTAGACTGATAAAATAGCAATGATTTTCTTTTACAAGTTAGGAAAAAGAAATTATAAAAATATGACAGGTAGGTATTATGAACTTAATAAAGTTTCTTAACAAATTTTGACTGAAACTGCCATTTAGTAGGTTAAGCAACCTTCTTTCATTGCTTTTTCCAACAAAATTTTAACGTCTGACAAAATATAAATAGTTTTAATTCAATCTGCGTTTTTTTATATATTATGCTGGCAACCAAGGCTGTTGTTTATTCACAAATGCCCTGATTTTGCTCACCAAATGAGTGATAAAATATGATTTCCAGAGATGGTAATGTTTGGTTGAGTTTGCGGGGACTAAAATAGTGCATGTAACAGGAGTTTCAGTTGGATTCAAAATAATGGAATTCATAGGAAGCAACTCAACCCATTCAAAAGCTCTTCATAAAGGTTTTAATTCAAGAAATTCCATAAAATTAAAAGACGCTCATTAACACCATTGTTTAAATCTTCGAGCTAATCACTAGAAGAAGCCTTGAAATGGTCAACCTTTCTCAACACTCAAGCATCTACACACACTTCTGCTCTACCGTTCCTGGAGCGAGAATAAACAAAAGTGAAGAAACCCCTTCTTTTCGCTATTATCGTAAATCAATCAAAACCCCAGATTCAAGTGGACCAATAAGGGTAGAAGAGGAACCAGCCCTTGTGTAAGCAAACTCTCCCTTCTTCCTCCGACCACTAGAATTTGTTGTTGTTGGATTTGAGCAACCAGCGAGAGGAAGGACTGAATTAATTTTCAATACATTTCGCTTATCAGGGATAGCCTCAATGTTTCCGGGAAGGAAGCTTTGTTTCGGTAGTTGTCTTCTTCGGCTTCGGAGGGTCTTTACCCTCCGAAGCAACCCGGCCGATGGTATCAGGAAGGAATAAGCTTTTGCTAAACATGGATCGGATTCCTTATCCCTCGCTTCTTCATATTTTTTTGTGTTCCACGGCGGCTGATGTATTCCATACCGGGATTATGAAAAGGTTGAGGACCTTTTCTTCCCTCGCACCGTGAAAGGAAAACCTGCCGTGTGGCTATCACCAATATGATAGGAATAAGAGCGCGATTACGAGCGATCAGCGTTGTCGCTAGAATTTTTTTTCTCTTTTTTTTTGTGAGAAGGGATGACAAGTTTTCCAATTTGCCTGTCGGTAATTAGGGTCCCTAGAGGAAGTTAATTAGCAACTCTTTGATTACTTGTGGTACTTTATTAGAAATCACAAAATGATTAACGAATCTTGCCCATCACGGGTCCCACTTAGCTTAATTGGTGGGGGAATAGGTGTACAGCTGTATTCGGAGAATCAAATACGTTCATATTTTGGTTGATATTGGTGAATTTGTTCAACCTTTTCTTAAGGTATAGATTTATTCGCTCTACTGTGCAATTTTCGCTCTACTGTGCTCAGCCGATTCCGGATCGCATACTGGACAGACACTAAAAATTTTAGCACTGTCACGGCACTTGTCATTTGAAAAATCAAACACATCTTTTGTCGACTTGTATACGTGTCGGTTTCAGAAGACATAATTTTACACGAAATCTTTGTTTACGTTCCCCGATTTTTATAATGCGGATTTGTACCATACTTCACAACATGAAAATTGAAGATCAGCGAGAATCTTCGACTACAACTGCAGGTAGCAATATTCCCGGCATAACTGTCCTATCCTAAGTAGACTTTGGTGCGTGTCTTGCTTTTTTTAGCAGGATTTTAAATCAAATCTTCACTATCGATCACAAAATGGCTTGTTTGAACACCTTTGGACACTAAATGGAGATGAGAAATAATATGCGAGGCTTGTTTGGGTAAATTATTGAACATTTGTAACGAAAGTATCGATTTCTTCGTTTGGTCGGACAATAGACAACGTGATCATCTAAATGATCCGATAAAATTAAAAAGTTGGCCAATTTAAAGACGGGCCCGGTGAATTTTTTTTTGAAAGAATTTCTGCGAAATGTTTTCAAGTTAACTTCGGAGACGTTGTGCGGAAAATTTAACGGAAATTAATCGGAGATTTTCAAACGAAATATTCGAAGACCCACAATGAAAACTATTTGAAGATTTGCAGAGCACTTCAGGAAAAAGTTCTACAGAGAACTTCAAGGAAGTTCTTCGGAAAAATTCAGGAAAGTTCTACAGAGAACTTCAGGAAAGTTCTATAGAGAACTTCAGGGAAGTTCTTCAGAGAGCCTCAGGGAACTTCAACAGAAAACTTCAGGGAAGCTTTACAGAGAACTTCAGAAAAGTTATACATAGAAAATCAGAAAAGTTCAAAAGAGACCATAAGAGATGTTCTATAGAGAACTTCAGAGAAATTCTACAGATAATTTCAGCGAAATTTAACAGAAAACTTCAGGTTTGTTCTCTAGAAAACTTCAGGAAAGTTCTATAGCGACATTCAAGAAAGTTCTACTTAGAACTTCAGGATAGTTCTACTTAGAACTTCAGGGTAGTTTTACAGATAACTTAAGGGAAGTTCTACAGAGAAGTTCAGAAAAGTTCAAGAGAGACTTGAGAGGAAATTATTCAGAGAACTACAAAAAAGTTCTTCAGAGAACTTTAAGAAAGTACTACAGAGAATTTGAGTGAAGTTTTTCAGAGAACAGAGAACAACAAGTTCTTCAAAGAAATCCAGGACGAACTACGAATCTACCGAGAACTTCGGTAATGTCCTCTAGAGAATTTCTAGAGGACATTCAAGGAAGTTATTTAGAAGTTCTTTAGAGAACTTTGGAGAATTTTGGGGAATTTCGTTAAAAGACTCCAAGACTCTTTGAAAAAAAACTCAAGAAAATTCTTTGAAGACCGTAAGGGAAGTTTTTTTGTGCAAACATCATGTAAAATCAAAGAAGTTCTTTAGAAAACTTCAGCGAAGCTCTTCAAGGAAGTTGCAACAAAAAAAAAACAATAAATTCATAAACATTAGGGAAGTTGTCGTTAAAATTTCTGGAAAGATTTCCATAGAACTTCTGGAAGTTTCACAGCAAATTTCATAGAGAGAACTTCACCTTTTTGTCGGAAAAATCCAGGTAAGACCTTAAGAGAAATAATTCAGGGAACTTCAGAGAAGTTCTCTGGCGATTTGCAGGGAAGTTGTTTGGACAACTGCGGAGAAGTTCTTTGGAGAGCTCTCCAGAGAACATCAGCGACATTTTTCTGAGAACTTAGGCGAAGTAATAACACTTTTTTTTTTTCAATTAAATTAATAACAAGCCTAATAAAAGTTCTTCAGTGAACTTCGGGGAAGCTCTTTGAAAAATTTCATGAAATGATTGGGAAACTAGGAGAATTTAAAATTAACACTTCATTTGATCACTCTAAAAAAAAAACACTTGAACATTTTTTTCATAGAATTGCTAGTAAAAGGACTTCTGGAAAGTGTTCAGAGAACTTCGGGGATAATCTTCAGAGAACTTGTCGGTTGAGCTTCCTTGAAGTTTTCTGTTGAACTTCCCTGACTTCCTTGAAGTTCTCTAAAGAACTCCCCTGAAGTTCTCTTAAGAACTTTCCTGAAGTTTATTTATTTATTTATTAGAACTGTAGAATTTTGCTGAAGTGCCCTGTAGAACTTTCCTTAAGGTCTCTCTTGAACTTCCGTTAAGTTCTATGTAGAACTGCCCTGAATAATTCTGTGAAATTTCGCTGAAATTCTCTGCAGAATTTCTCTGAATTTCTCTTTAGAACTTCTCTTATATTATCTGGTAGAACTTCCTTGAACTCTCTGCACAACTTTCTTGGAGTTCTCTAAATAACTGCCCTGAATTTTTCTGTGGAACTTTGCTGAAGTTCTCCTTAGAACTTCCCCGAATTACTCTGAAAAACTTTTCAGAAGTTCTCTGAACATCTTTCCTGATTTTCTCTCAATAACACCGATGGACGCATAACTGTGCCATGTGGTATTGAACTCCATAGCACGTAGGACAGTTATGCGTCCTCCGGCAGTGAATGTTTTCAAAGAACTTTCCTGTAGTTATCTAGAGAAGCTTAAGATCTACCTGAATTTTCCCGACAAACTTTCCTGGAGTGCTCTGTAGAATTTCCTTTAAGTTTTCTTAAGAGTCTTCCTATAGTTATCCGAAGATCTTTCCTATCATTCTCTGAAGAACTACTTAAATACCAACAAATATAGTTAGCCATATTTTAACAAGAATCAATAGTATCAATTATTATTGTTTGCCGTAATTTTAAGTCAAAGATAAAATTGATTGAAATATAAATACAGTGAGCGGTGAATGGCGACCCTACAGTATATCAACAAAAATTCAAATAATTCTGTGAATAACCGAATTTTTCATCTTAGGAATTTCTATTATAAACCAGTAAGAATTAATTGCAATATTCATCATGAAATTTTTTGTTTCAATAAGTTCAGGTAGTATACGGTTTATTTTGATCTATTTGGATAAAAAACATGCTTCAGTACGATATTCAATTATACCAAAAAAATAGTTTTTACACGTTAAAAACAGTCCTTATTGTCGACGCTAATTAGATATCAATGAGTTATTAAGAGTCCTCCCTTAGCTCAGTCGGTAAAGGCGCGCAAGCAACACCATGCTGGAGGTGGCTGGGTACGATTTCCGGTCTGGTATAGTTTTTACGTTGTCGGTCAAGTCGGGCTTTGATGCTAGACGACGTTCAAGACACCGGAAACTCTTTTCCGCCATGGGTCTGCTGTTCGGGAATTCTACATTGTCATGTTTCCACAGAAAGCCTGTTTGGAATCTTTCTCACACCGTACGTAGGATAGTGCTTTCAAGTATCTGCCTGGCACGTCGGTCATTGTCGCTTTCCATTGTAGAAGTTGTAACCTCCAAGCCATCCAACGCAAAGAATTTTTCGACTAATTCGTGGAGTTTGTCATTGGGTGCTCGAACGGAAATGTGGAACAGCCTGTTTCTGGACTGATCCTCTTTTGCACATGTGCTTCAACGGACCACCCATCCTAGCCTGGCAACCACTGGGTCCTTCTCTGCTCTCCTGTGTTGCCATGACGAACGAGTTATCCAAGCCGATCAGTATTGTGGGAACAGCTTTAGCGTAGCTGTGCCTTGGTAGACCCTGAAGATACGGGAACTGTTTGCAGACCTCGCTGAGGTCAATTGTTTGAGTTGGAAAATTGAGATTCTCAACGATGTGCACCTCCTGCAAATCGTACCGAGGGCTGCTTGTCGCATCCGAAATCTGCAATTTGATTAACTGCGATTTCTCCTCCACTCGTTCTATGCCGCTGGTCCACTGCAAGCATAGCGGACGTACGTCACCGCTTAGTTCAAGTTCTTCAGCGCTCTTGGACTCCACCAGCGCCCCAGATGATCCTATAGAAAAACGGACGTTTGAATCGTTTTGCCATTCCCATGCAATGAGACAGGAAATATCCGGAACAACACAGTTTGCTTGAGCTATCGATGAACTGTAACTGTGCTTGTAGTCTTCGGTGATACGATAGTGTTGGATACTTGTGGATTTCTGAGATGAAGAAGCTTGTAATGGCGCTCGTCACAGCTGGGCTCTCCACAGTTGCTCGCGTTACAAGGGAATTTCCATCCGGAACAAAACAATCGAGCTACGTGACTTCCTTAACAGGAAGGCCATCGACATCGCCATCGTCACCGAGACACATCTCAAGCCGGAACTCACCGTTTTCATCCCAGGATACCGAATTGTGCGACTTGATCGTAGAGGCTCTAGTGGAGGAGGAGTTGCGATCGTCCTGCGCTACAACATCATCTACCATCTGCTTCCAAGTCTTCAGCTGCAGTCAATCGAAGCCATCGGAATCGAGGTCGAAACTGTTATCGGCCCTATCACCATCATCGCGGCTTATTGTCCCAGCACCGCTAACGAAACAACAACGGTACTACGGAACGACATTCGCAAGCTCACTCGGAGGCAGGGGAAATTTATCATCGCCGGCGACCTGAATGCGAAACACGAAACCTGGGGGAACACCCGACGTAATCGGAACGGAATAATTCTGCAAGAAGACCTAGATGAGAGACTCCTTGGTCAACCGGCGTCGAAACACCCGACGAAACTACCATCGCGCCAGTTGGGAAAGGCTCCAACAACACGTTGACGACAACATCGATTTCGACCTTGATTCGGTTGATGACATCGAACGGAGCATCGAGCAAGCGATCTCCCAGGCCCGGGTACAACATGTACCGGTGATTGATCAGGTGAGTGACAATGTACCCATTGATAGACCCACTAAAGAACTTATTCAATTGCGCAACGGCATTCAAAGGCAATACCAGCGATCTGGTTTGCCAACGCTCAAACGTCACTGTAATCGAGTGACAAAAATGATTAAGGCCAGAATGGTGGACCTTAAGAATAACAATTTTGCCGACAAGATCCGCTCTCTCCCAAATTGTGCAAAGCCGTTCTGGAAGTTGACCAAAATTTTGAAAGCTAAGCCAAGGCTCATTCCACCGTTGATCCCACTAGACAGCAATGGCTCTAAGGATTGATTGATAACTCCTGCAGAGAAGGCTATTGAGATAAGTCAACGTTTCGTCAACTCCCACAATCTCGGACAAAACATCGTCAGTCCACACGAAGCTGCCGTTAGCGCGCTTATTACTAACATCCATATAAGCCCCAACGACTTCACAGAGGAGTTGGAGATCTCAGCTGACGTATTGTTGACTTATATCAAATGCTCAAAGCACATGAAGGCCCCCGGTTTCGATAACATCAAGAACTTGGAGCTCAAGCAATTGAGCCCCCAGTGCTATAACCATCTGGCGATGGTCTTCAACCAATGCCTCCGACTTAGCTACTTCCCCTCGTGTTGGAAGTCAGCCAAAGTCATCCCGATTCGGAAACCTGGGAAAGATCCCTCATGTTCCAGAAGCTACAGACCAATCAGCCTTCTCTCAGGTCTATCTAAACTGTTTGAGAAAGCGATCTACCGTCGGCTTCTAACATCTGCTAACGAGCTCAATATCCTGTTGGATGAGCAGTTCGGTTTCCGGCATGGTCGCTCTACAGTCCATCAACTTAATCGAGTCATGAACATCCTCAGGCGGAACAAGTCTGTTTCGAAAACATCCGCTATGGCCCTTCTCGATATCGAGAAGGCCTTCGATAATGTGTGGCATGATGGCTTGGTGTACAAGCTCAAGCGATACAATCTTCCAATCTTCCTGGTGAAGATTATTAAAAATTATCTCTCTGACAGGACATTCCGTGTTTCGTTGCATGGTGCAGTTTCCGGTAGTCAGGAGATCTCCGCCGGTGTTCCGCAGGGAAGTATATTAGGTCCACTTCTGTTCAATCTATTCACCTCGGATATACCCCCGCTCCCTGAAAATGGATCTCTGTCGTTGTTTGCCGATGATACATCAGTCGTCCACAATGGTAGGGTAATAAGAGCGCTTGCCGCGAAACTGCAGCGAATCCTGAATGTTCTGTCAGAATACTTCACTGAATGGAAGATTTGTATCAACGCAGCGAAAACCCAGGTCATGCTGTTTCCACATTCTAATTCTCCCAGACGGTGGAATGGACCAAATCAGCTATCTATCTTGGCGTCACTCTAGACAGCAGGCTTATTTTCAGGGATCAGGTTGACAAAACTGTCACAAAATGCAATACTCTGTTGAATCTACTGTACCCGTTGATCAACAGAAGGTCTACATTATCCCTTAAAAATAAGCTTGCTGTCTACAAGCAAATCATACTTCCAGTCATCGAGTATGCAATGCCAATCTGGGAGAGTTGTGCAAAAACACATCTCCTGAAGCTTCAGAGAGTACAAAACAAGTTCCTCAGGTTGATAATGAACACCCCTCCGAGGACAAGAACATCTGAGGTCCACCGTCAGGCCAACATATTATTGCTTGAAGAACGTTTCAGTGCGTCTATCAATCGCTACAGGGCACGCTGCCTGGCATCGGAACACCAGATCATCCGGGATCTGGTTCCCCACCCCTAGGATTGTAGATTTAGATTAGTTTATAGTTAGGTTATCAAATTTTTAAACTAACAATGTCCCAAGGACCGAACTGAAAAAACTATTTGAACACAAAACACACTTAACACATAAAACACATAAAACATTAAACAAAGCTGAAGAGCCCAATGGGCTAAAACACTTAAAATGTTAAACTTAGTATATAAGACAAACAAGGAAAATAAAGATCAATTTTACTACTGCTATTACATGCACGCTCATTCATTCGACGATTGCAGTACGGTACGGTTGGCACACCAGGAGGACAAGCAGCAACCAGCTAGTAGCTAGCAGTAAGCCGAGTAAGCGAGTGGTATCGCCCTCGCTTGTCAGTATCAACCTCGCTTGTTGGCAACAAACGAATTCCACAACAGCATCCGGCGGCTGGCTGACTGCTTGCGGTAGCGGCATCCGACAGTAAACCGAGTAAGCGAGTGCACAGTGGTTCGACCCTGAACAAAGGTTGGCCAAAACCTCAAATTCTCATTAAAACAGATCGTATATATGTATTATGATAGTTTATTGTTGTCTTACGCAGTTCATTCAATTTTGAAGCATTAAATATTGATATGCACTGTATTTTTCACCTTTTTGACGTAGGACTACGTCTTTGTTTTTAATATTAAGGGGTACACGTTGCGAGTACGAAAATTTGGAGCATCACGAAATATGCTTAGCCTTTGAACGTTAATAAATAAGTCATTTCAAGACCGATTTTCAAAACGTTTACATCAATCGATTGGAAATGTTTCAACGCATCAATTTTATTATTGACAACTATTATTTTTTTTATAATAAGCTATCAAAATTCTTACAATTATAAAAGAACATTTTTTGTAAACTGACCTTTATAGTTTTAGAAGCTACTGAACCGATCGGCATGAAAATTTGTATGAAGGTGTTTTTGGTGCCGGAAAAGTTTCCTATGATGGTTTGATATCCCTCCCGCCTCTGAAAGGGGGGGCTCTCATACAAATGAAACACAAATTTTTGCATAACTCGAAAACTAATCAAGCAAATGAAATTAAATTTGGTGTGTAAAAGTATTTTAAGACAAGAAATGTTTCTATGGTAGTTGAGACCCCTCCCTTCTTTAGAAGAGGAGGGGGGCTCTCATACAAACTATACTGAATTTTCTGAATAACCCAAGAACTAATCAAGCAAATGGAATTAAATTTGGCATGTGGAAGTATTTGAAAGCAATAAATGTTTCTATTGTAGTTGAGACCCCTCCCTTCTTTAGGAGGGGGGCGCTCCCATACAAATTATACTGGAATTTCTGAATAACTAAAGAACTAATTAAGCAAATGGAATCAAACTTGGTATGTGAAAGTATTTGAAGGCAAGAAATGTTTCTATTGTAGTTTGGGACCCCCATCTTTATAAAGGGGGCTTCTATACACTTTGAATAGGAATTTCTGCATAGCTCGACAACTAGTTAAGCAAATGGAACCAAATTTTGCATGTGGCAGTTTTTGAAGGCAAACAATTTGTTTATGATGAATCGTGACTCCTCCTCCCCTCGAGAAGAAGGTTGGGGCATACGTACAAATGGAACCCAAAATTCAAAAAAATCACAATAAGTATAAACAAATTTGAAAAATAAGAACTATCCATCTATTAATGTTATTTTAGACTTTTCTTTCATACTTCCCACCTTTTTTTAACGGAGTTTAGTTAGTTTATTTATCTTTATTATAGAGACTTTCAGTCGGAGGCAAACCACTCTTACCTTTTGAATGGACGAGAAAGGCATCATCACCGGTAGTTGAATAAATTAGGGTTTCTTTATAAAATTTGATGTACTGTCATCCAGGTATTATGTGTAAAATAAAAAAAATCATGAATTAGCAAATAACATTTATTGTATTCCATTTTACAAAAATTAAAAGCTAATTGAAATAAAAATGTCCCTTTGAAGAAATAACTACTCAGAGTCTGAGTAAAATGATGAATCATCCGTTTCGCTGGTGGCGTCAGTGTCGTCTGTAACGGCATGCTTCAGCAAACTATGCACATCCTTCGGTAGTTCTTGATGATGGTTTACGGGTGGTTTGAGATAAGTATTAACCAATGGATCTGATGTTATCCACATTCGGTTGATGATATCGCGATTGGTATTTTCCCTGCAATTTTTCCTGGAATAATCGTTGCGATATGATTTTATTGATTTATTGCTGCGCTCTTGAGCCTCTTCGGACATTCTTCCTACTGGTAGAATTGACTTTTCAATAATTTGATGCCCATGAATAAACAATTTATGCAATGTTGTTGGCATGTAATACCACGAATACAATGAAACATAAAGTTTTTCGGTTTCGAAACAATAGTCTTTAAATCTTTCATTATCAATTTCGTGGCCACACGATAATGCGTACCCCTTTTTCATCGACCTCAAATGCATCTTCTTGAGGGTAGCAGTTTTTCTTGACCTGCAGCACTTTGTAATAAGAAGGATAACGATCCTTCACTGACTCTCGGATTATTTGATACGATCGTTTGCTCAATTTAGCCTGCACAATGACTGATATTGCTTTCTCTGGAGTTATTGCTTCTGATTCATGACTTGGTTCCGTCGCCAACTTGATTGCTTTAGATGCGTCTATTTTTCCAGTAGAACGCATGCTCATTTCAGCTGCAAACGCGAGTTCTTGTGGGGAATGAATTTCTCGAAGTTTCTCCGTTTTTCTCCTTTTTGTCCGCATACTGCTTCCCGCAAATGATAACTCTGGTCGTCCACCTCTATTCATTTAGCTCGATCCGTTTAAAGTAATACACTCCTCTAACCATGAACCAAATTTTTTCGCCAAAGCTTTTTCGAATTTCAGCTTAAACTGTTTCCAAAATTTCGCGAATACCCCATCGTTGGCAGAACCTTTAAAAATGATTCTAGCTGCATTTCTTTTTTCTTCCATGCCATAAATATTGCGGATTTGTTCAAAGATATATTTTCTTTTTATGTGAATTTCTATTGTAGAAAAATAAGGGCTTCAAATGGTGAGTTGACAACTTGGCAGGAGGGTGCGACCGACCTCTGGTCCTCACAAGTTCCTACCTCACGCCTCCACGAGTCATGTGATCACAAAAGACTGCCAGCTGAAACATGGAGACGCTGGTTGGCGTAGCCTGGGCAATGTTGTCAATCCGACAATAGCGAAGTGAGGGGGTGCGACCGGTACATCATATCATAATTTTCCATTCTCATATCTTTCAGGTCTTCCAGGTCGTCAGGTATTACAACATAATTTAAAATTTAAAATTCTTTTTTTTCATGGCGGTCATACATTGCCTAAATTTTCTGGTTCATAATGGATGCGCAAGTTTGTCTACAATTGCAACAAAACAGCAGTCGGCACACATGTAATTTTCAATTCATATTACAATATACCCTCACTATATATTTTATCTTATAGGACATTGTTTATTCATAGCCTAATTCTGTATATTTCATTACGGCAGCATAATTAATCATCAATTAAAAGAGAGATTTGAGCAATAAAAAATGAAAAAAGTGCCATTAAATTATTAAGCCTGTACCAACAATAATGTGTGATCAGCATTAAAAATTAGAATGAGCAATAAAGATGAGAAAAGATCTTCGGATAATCTAATTGTGACCGGTAAATCTGTCAGTAAGCAACAGCTATTAGTATATGTGCAATTAAATATGGCATTATTTCGCCAAATTATGTAATTTGAGCACTAAACTATTCGCATATGTCTTTTAATTTTGTTGGATTTTCCCATAAAAACAGTAAAATGAGCAATGGATATTTATTTATCCATTGCTCATTTTACTGTTTTTATGGGAAAATCCAACAAAATTAAAAGACATATGCGAATAGTTTAGTGCTCAAATTACATAATTTGGCGGAAATACTGCCATATTTAATTGCACATATACTAATAGCTGCTGCTTTATTTGATAGATTTACCGGTCACAATTAGATTATCCGAAGATCTTTTCTCATCTTTTATTGCTCATTCCTAATTTTTTAATGCTGATCACACATTATTTGTTGGCACAGGCCTTAATAATTTAGTGGCACTTTTTTCATTTTTTGGTGCTTTTTCTGAATTACTAAGTGCAGGTAAATATTTTAGCCATTTCATTACATGTATTACGCCAGAAAGGTAAATTTCTCTCAGGTACCATACAGTTTAGGAGAGGAGGTCTTGCGGTTATAGGATGATCATCTTCTGGTAGAAGCAGCAGTAAGAATGGGGATCAATTTTCAGCTGTATCTAGCACCGTCTGAGTGGCCTTCTCGAAAGTAGCAATGGATGTATCTATAGATGTGTAGATACTAGTATGTGTTATTATATGATGCATGTTTTTTACAAGCTATAGCATATTTTCATTAATAGAAATGTTGACGACTCTCTCGACCACTCAACCTTTAATTCCTTCATTATATTTTCCATTAAATGGCGTAATATGACCTTAACATTTCAGTACACGATCATCAACTACTATTTGAGCGGTTCAGAGGAACACAGCTGTTCATCATTATTAATTGCATATCATAAATATAATATTATGGAAGAAGTAATTAAATAATTAATAAAATTTTAATTGCTTCAGTTTGGTGATCCGGCCGGTATAATTATTTTATTACATTATATCAAATAATAATCAAAATTAATAAATGCTCTTCATTCCAGAAGGTTATATATCTATATGTCATGATTAAATACGTAATAATATAATATTATGGTTTTATATACAATTGAATGCTTTATTGATATTTATACCTCAATGAATAACAAGATGACCTTCACATTCCAGAGATACAGTCACCCATCAGTGATACAAAGTGGTACGAAGCTGCATATTATTATTACTGCCTTAATATTATTATTTCAGCAGGTCAATTAATTTAGTTTAACATGGTTATCATAGGCTCGTGAACTCCAACTATTACATAATTTAACTAAATATCCTTATATAATTTTTGCTCTACTATATAATCATATATAACATATTATTATTACATTACATCTATATTTATATAAATATAATAAATACTGGGTTGGGAGGGAGCACCAGGGTATCATTCAAGCTGAAACTGGACGATGGTTTGATTGACTGCCTGAGTCTAGGAGGGAACAAACAGTATCATTTCTTATCCTACCGATTCGAGTGTGGTGCTGCGAGTTCTACTCCAACAGTTTCAGGGAGAGTGACGCGCCCTTCTTAACAAGCCATCCTGTAGAAAGCTTAATGAGTATTGCGAATTGTGTTATTCGATTTGTTGGATCATATCGTTGAAAGGAGATTCTTAATTTCCCGTGGATTTCGTGTAAGTGTCTCTGCTTACGGGTCCACCCCTCCGTTTTTGGCCCTTCATACAGCGATAGTGCGAATTCAGATCGGTGGCCCAATTTGATCTTGCTGTTAAGTGGAGCTGCATCCAAGCCAAGGGCTAGAGGGGATGGTGGCTACCATACATACATACAATTTCTATTGTAGAAAAATAAATATCCAAATAACTACTTCTGGAGTAAAGTAGGAAACTTACCGTTTTTCGGGGAATCCATGGCTTCACCTGCTAATATACTGCCCTCGCACCAATTAAACTGCCTAGCACTTTGCGAATTAAGTACTTCTCATTAAAGCTTGGAATAAATGAACTGCACTGCACTGTTTCCTTTGTTCATATGCGCTTACCTACTATGCTACATTACCTGACTCTTCTCGCAAAAGAAAAAAACATGAACACACATACAATTAAAGTCAAACTGCTCGACCACACGCCGACTAATACTTGTTTTCATTAATAGTATTGAGCATGTGTTATAACCTCGGCAGACACATTCAATACGCAACGCGCGTTTGAATTTGCATGGTTTGAATAAGGTTTGAACTAATTTGGATCGAAAAATAAACAGTCTATCGCACTTTTTCGCAGAACAAAATAACTATCAATGGAAAGCTAATATCTGACAATATGATAACAGGCATCCATCGGCTACTATACTTTTGAGGTGATTCTATCCGGAAAAATGTAGATTTTCCAGTAAAGTCACGTATTTTAATAAATTGTGCAGTTTAAAACATCAATAAAATTCCACATATATATGCGTCTCTAATCCCTGAACATATTTCATGAACATATTAGTACGATTAAAACTTTCGTTGAAACCATACAATTATATTGAACCGTCTAGTTTATAGTTATTTTTTCATGGAAATCCATGACATTGGTACATTCAAAATACTGTAGAAAATTCAAAGTTCATTGAAATCTCTTTAAATTTTAGATTCAAGACTCTGACGTATTACACTAAACGAGAAAAATACAGCCTTTAGTGATACTAGCATTTTGAATTTTGAGGTTTTGGCCGCCCTCGAACCATTGTGGAGTGGCATCGCCCTCGCTTGTTGGCAACGAACGAAGTCCGCAACAACACCCGGCGGTTGGCTGACTGGTTCCAGTAATCCGGTATGGCGGATTTACCTGGCTTCGACAATTCGGTCGGTCGCGACACCAATGTTAGGGACATAGTTTTTTCAATGTTCCCAATTATGGCCCGTTGCATGAAAATCGTAATAAAAATGATGTTATTGGTACCATTTACAACACAAATGTCTGAGTTTCGGGTAAATGTTTTTCATATGGCTCATTTTAACACAAACTAAAGGAACAAAATCTGTGTAGAGTGAATTATAATGTTTTGATTCCCGAATGGCCGCTAAATCATATGTAAAAATCACTTAAGTGTTTTTTGTAGTTTACGTTTAGTTTAATTTATGAACTTGTTTGTTGGGTAGAGCTAATACAGCTGGCAACGCCTTGAATCAGAAAATCAGCAAAAAAAAAAATCGTACCTAGACAACATTTAATAACAAATACATCGAATGGGACGAACATGCATCCATAATTAGACCCAATTTGGTACCCATAAACCGACATTACATCCATATCCCTCGAAAGATTCTGACATTATAAAACGAGTTGTGTAACTTTTCGTGATACATACTACCAGATGGCTTATTGAACATATGTTAGCAAATGTATTGCTAGTTAAATTTTGTTTCCAGCTTAAATAATGTATGAGTTATAATAAAAAATGTAATCGATTGTTGCATATAAGGCTGAGTTAAGTGAAGTTGTGAATTCTATCAAAGCTGTTTAAGTTCTCTTTGGGAACATAGTTGACGGCCGGCATATCAGCTAGTATCAATAATATAAGAAAACTACAGTTTCATCTCTGTTCCATAATGCAAATTCATGTTGTCCATAAGGATGTCTCGTGCACGAGCATCTATGTGTTCAAATGTATCATCAACAACATCTTTTACCATCACTTTTTCTTCATCTTTAATGAGCACACCGAGCAGCTAGAAATTTGGCCTTTTTATCAGCGCTACCCGGCAAACTCATAAACTAGTAAAGTTTATTTTTCCTCGTCCGTTTTTTCCTCCTCCTTCGAACAAGTCAAATACATGTAGCATCGGAAGGAAGAACTAGTATCAAACATAAACAACAACCCAAGACATAAATATGTATGATACTCTTAGTGATTGCATAAAAAGGGAGAAGCAAATTAGGAAACATGATGGCATTAGATCGGGGGGCAAAAAAAATGAGCAGCCAGTTACATGGAAGCGATTCTTGGTTTGCGGAATACTTTGAATGTAAGTCACTAACGAGCCAATCAAAATGAGCAAATCTTTGACGTCGTTTAGCTTTTACACTGTGGAATTTTTTGTGTTTTGAGGTAAATTTGATACTCGAAATAATTCCATTGACTTGTGAAGTCTGTATGTAGCACAGCAACAAAACAAAACCAATCATTTTTAACTGGGTTCGGACTCAAAGTATGGCTATTTATGGAATTGTTTATTTCTCCACTAAAATCGTACACACTCTTCTTCAATAACAACTACAGGTTTTATCTGTTCTTAACTATTTAGAACTAATAACTTTAAAAATGCATCAAGAACATTTAGTTAAGAGCAAGGTTGGGACGACCCATCTAGTGAGACTCGATGGCCGATAACTTATTCCAGAAGTTTTTTTTCTGTAATGTTGTCATGGACTGTGATGTTCAACGTGTAATATCTGACTGCATTAGCGCAACGAGTTATCTCATTCTTTGTTATAACGTGACAATCAGCTTATAGTGGAACCTAAGATTGCTTTATCAGTAAATTCAAAACGTTAATGTTCTGTTTGACGCACTCGATGGAACGAATTTTCAGTTGGGCTGAGTCCATAAATTCGTGTCATTACAAGAAAGGAAAACAATATCGTCTCATCAATCGCAAACCCTTAAGATACGACCTGTCCACCTGTTTTCGACGTAAAATATTCTCTCTCTCCCCCATCCCCCCACGCCAGATTTAATTAATTCCAAAAAGAACCCGCACTGCATAAACTAGCTCCAATCATCATTACACCAACCGGCATGTAATATTTCAAAAATCATCCGATAACGAGTCCCGATACGGCCGACGGCTTCATTTGCAGTGGCGGTAGGTCAGTCCAAAAACCGGGCATCGGGACAAGAGTAATGAAAACGAATAAAACCCGTTTCGTTTCGTCCTTTCCTTGCTGCTGACCATCCTCAACTCACTGGCACTTGGCGGAGGAAAATTGAAGCAGATTGAAAGCACGCGCCTCTTTTTTCACTAACGACAACATTGGTGATAGCGCAAACATGGGTTAAGGGAAAAACGATGTCCAATTTTTTTCTCCCGCGGCCTGTTTACGACTATTAATCAAATAAGGAAAGCAATAAATCTCGTTTTCTTACGCGCCTCCAAATGGGGCGCGAGCCTTTTCAGAGCTTCGGGAAATCATTAATACGCAGCAGCGCGTGCGAGCTTTCAATGATGATGGAAGAGGGACTTTCATTTAGTGGGCCGTGTTTTTTTTTTTGGCTCGCGCTTCTCGCTTCTATTTGCAGAGCGAGGTAGTTTGAATGTGCGCCGAGATTTATGCTTCCTGCTTGAGTCGCCCGACCGGTGGTTTGTGTTTGCTCGCTGAAACGATGAACAGCGGGGCGAAGTGTTGGAGTGCAAAAAAGAGGCGAAGTTGTCATTATGTGGCTGTGCGTCTGATATCCGATGGCTCTCGCGTCAGTTTGGTTAATGTAATGGTGGTTGATGGGCTGGCAGGCGCTGTTTTTTTTCGTTTTTAGTGAAACGTTTGAGAGATGGTTAAGAAAATAACTCACGGCATACTTGGTAGTAACAGTAGTCTAAACAAAGTTTGAAAAAATATGTGTAAATGCTTACGTAAAAACCCATATTAACATTCATAAGCAGACCACTAGTGACTGCGAAAATGATGGAGCTATTAGCGTTCAGTGTTTCAAGTTCTCGTGATGGTCATCATTTACAAAATTTTCATTTAGCCTGCCACCCTTGCGTAAGCTTGCTGCATGATTATATCTGCGCGTTAATATAGGAATTCTTTAATATAGTTACAGTTTCCAAGCCATGTTAGCAATTGTACACATTGTTTAAGGTATGCAACGAATGTAGGGAAAACTAAAACTATGTTTCAGCCACCGTTGACTGCCAACTGACGAGAATGTGGAATGGTTAGATAGATGAGATAAATAGAAATGACAATCAAACAGACCCTTACACTGAAAAGAACTAATAAGTCGTTCAACAATTAACGAAGTTTAGATGGTGAACCTCATTCGTAAATAAATTTAAGCCATCCTCTCTGCCTTGTTCGGAAGCAGACTATTTAACTTCTCACCACTGCGCCTTACCGCCTGGATGCAAATCCACCGATGGCTGCTTAAGGTCCATACACATATCTTCTTGTATTGTACAATATTGCCACAGAATCATCAAGTCCGTGCATTGAATGGCAAAAAGCTCTCAATTAATAACTGTGAAAGAAACAGACGAAAATTTGGTGGAAAGAGCGTGAGAGCCTGTTAGAAGCAGATGGTTCTGGCGTAAGACTAATTCCGATACGTTTATGTAACATTTGCATTAAAAGAATAGACAAAAATTGCCGATTTTTCATGGGTTTACCTTCACCCGCGCTGAGGAAGATACCCACGCAGCATCAATCATAGTAACCCATGAATCAGCAGACAAAATTTGACAGCTCTATCAGTCGAGCTCTAACCGTGATGGCAACAATAGTGAAGCAACTCCGTTCAGAAGTGTGCGCGTTCAAAGAACGGCACCCCGTTGCGTCGAAAACGGACATCGTGCGGCACTTTGTGGACACCTGATATGCCCGTTCCGGCATCTACAACATCTTGGCACTATTAAACAACAAACAGAGCATCGAAAGAAAGCCCGGTTCCGGACGACCGACGACGCTAAGCGACAAGAAGCTCCAAAGGATGCTGAAGAGGAAGACCGAGGGAAAAGCGGTTTCGGAGCTGGAGGCAATGACGCAGCGGCAGCGGCTGAATAAGATGGTCAACTCGATTTTGCCGGCGATCAGGTCGGTCATGCAACATGTCGGTCAGTTTTTTTTTCTCAAATTTACTTCTATCGAAGGTTTTATTTCGACTTAACGAACTCGTAAAATGCTGTTTTTGAATGCCGTTTCAGGACTCCTTCATATTATCTTGGTCAGTTGAAAAAGCCTTTTAAAACCATTCTACTTCCTGTAAATGCAATAAACAGCAAATTGGCATTGAGGGAAGTCGCCATAAACAACTAATCAAGTAGGCGTTTTAGATCGTCGTGATCCATACACACATATGTAGGGTTAAGCACTTTTTCGGCACAAAATGATTCTCTTTGCTTGTGGGGGTTTTGTTGACCAAACGGTTTGAAACTCAGTTAAAAGATTCTTCGTATAAAAATACATCTTTGGCCGAGTTTCAGACCATTTGCCAGTTAATTTAAATCACCCTCATCCCCGTACCACAAACCACAACCGGCAAAAAGACTCATTTTGTACGAAGTCGTGTTTAACCCATGGATAACACAAAAATCGTCATGGAAGGAAAAGAGGGGATGGTTGGCGTAGTTTGACTACATGATTCATAAAGAATGTCATGCAAAAATCTGGAAAAATCAAACTCCACTCCCCCCTATTGTCACGGTTTATCTAAATCTTATACATTGTTTGTCACACATTCTTAACCCAATATTCAATATATCAATTCAACATCAATACTTGCTGTTCAGGAATAGTCTTGGATATCTCCAGTCTAGTCTTGCTTTATGAATTGATCAAAATCTCGAAAAATAATCAAAATTTGGGTCTTAAGCAACCTCCAACGATCATGCGATATTCTTTCGTTTGAACAAAGAGCAGATTTATTTGTAAAATTAATAAAAGCATTTCTGGCCAGAAGCGCTAAAAAAATTGATTTTATCTCGACACTTTCCGGTTTTAATAAAATTTTGTCCATACGTAAGTTTCCACCAAAGATAACATTTTTCATAAAAAAATCCTAGACTGATTTTCTATAAAGGCTTATCTTATATACTTTATTTCTTCAAAAAATCATAACATGTAAGCGATTATTCCGAATCAAAAATAGACTCTACGTATTCATTTTTAATAAAAAAAGGCACATGAAAACTTTTTTCGTAAACCCAGCCGTTCTGAAGTTACTGTGAATTTTATTAAAAGGAAATTTTGATGTAACAATATTTTCGGCCATATTCTAATGCTAGTCGCGAGTCCACAAAAAAATGTATGATACATGAATCCAAGAAAGTGTGAGCTGTTTAGTGGAATACCTGTAACACGAACATCTTATAACAAATGCTAGACAACATTATAACTGGGCAATAATCGCAAAGAAGATCTTGAAACAAAAATTACATTTTGCTATGTTTCCACGGATCAATACAAAGAGGTCGAAAAGAAATTCGATCCGATTTTTAACAAAGCAAAAACAATTCCTGGAACTCAAAAATAACATTCTTTCATTCCAGTTTCAAATAACCAAATTGCAGTTAAGGTTTTTCAAATTCTAATGAAGAACCCAAAATATTTATTGTATTCAAATGATCTGAAACGTAATTAGTTCTATGAAAATTAAAATAAACAAAAACATTGTATGAAATACTTCTTCTTCTCTCCCCAAACAAAACTATCCGAAACACACACATCCAAAAGCATCAACTTGATTCTTTTTCATCGCGTCCAAACAGTAACGGGTAAGTCTGACTGCCCCCGTGTCTGAGAAAAAAAAACGTGTTTTTCAATAATCTATTGTGTAAAATACATTTTGTTGTGAAAATCACGGCTAACAATCAAAAAGGGCAAAAAACTAAATTAAAAAAATATAAGTTTCTGTTATTAAAATTCGCAATAAACTGTGAACGGCTACGAAGAATTTTATAAACGCTTTTTGATTGAAAATAATGCATAAAATAAATTGTTGGTACAGTTTAATAAAAAAGTGATCAGTTTCAACATTTTCTAAAAAATCATATATATATATAAAAAACATTTTTTTTTTGTTATAAACGCGTTTTTGGTTGAAAGCATAGCATTAAATCAATTTCTGGTACATTTCAATAAATAAAAAATTTGTTTTCAAAATTTAAAAAAAATCATAAACAGGCAAATTTTGATATAACATATATTTTGATTTTACACTTGTACGTTCGTTATATCGAATTGTACGTTATTTCGAACCATAAATAAAAATCTAAAACATTTACCTTTTTAAATATTAATGTGTTGTTTTTCAACAAAATTTATCCAATTTCAATAAATTATCGAACTTGGAGTGCAAAACCACTATGCTTTTCTCTTTTTTTCTCTGTATTTGTGATTTTTAGTCTTGCGCTCGTTCATCTCTTCATCACTTCAAACCCTTTTTTTGTGAATTTTTGTCTTCTAGGTAACTTATTCACTAACAGTTAAGATGAAAATTGGGTGGCCTCTATTGTACAAAGAAATCGTATCCAAAGCGTTCGGTCCATGTCTGCAATTGGCCAGTCTCGCCATCTGCGAAGGGTGCGCAGGTCACCTTCCACTTGATCAACCCACTGAGACCGATCCTCTTCTTCTTGTGTTCTCGTTCGTTCTCGAGAGCCATTTTCACGGAACTGTCGTCCGATATTTTTACGACGTCCCAAGTCCATCGTAGTCGGCCGATTTTTGCAGTGTGGAGAATGATGGGTTCTCCCAGCAACTGATTCGTAATTCATTCGCCTTCTCCACGTCCCACCTTCCATCTGCATTCCACCGTAGATGGTACGCAGCACCTCCCGTTTAAAGACACAAGCATGGTCCATGTTTCGAAGCCGTAGAGGATTTTGTAGATGGTCAACTTCGTGGTACAGCGATCTCTATTCGATGGTAGCGTGGTTCGGAGCCCAAAGTAAGCATGGTTTCCAGACATAATACGCCATTTTATTTCTCTGCCGGTGTCGTTGTTGGCGATCACCTATGAACTCAGGTACACAAACTCGTCTACCGCCTCGACTTCATTTCCGTCAATATTCGGGATGAGAGGCTAACATTGTCTTCTCGGGAGCTTCTTCATGTATTTTGTTTTCGACGCATTAATTCGGCTCCAATCCGGCTAGCTTCAACATTAAGTCTAATATACCTTTTCGCCATTGTCTCAAAGTTGCGTGCTACGATACCGATGTCGTCGGTGAAGTCTGACGGACTTCCTGAAAATTGTACCACTCGTATCTATCTCCGCTTGTTGAATAACACCTTCATTCTTCTTCTTCTGTGGCATTTTCAAGCTCATTGCATCACAATTATTGCAGCTCTCATCTTAGTATTCTAATTGCACTTCCACAGTTATGAATTGAGAGCTTTTAGCCTTCGCCGGCGGTGAAGTGGTAAGCGTGACTGCTATTTGGTACCCCAGTGGTTCTGGGTTCAATCCCAATCGAGGTATGTGGCATTTTCTAAGACGTAAAATATCTAGTCACGCCTTCCTTCGTAAAGGAAGTAAAGCCGATGTTCCTGGCTCATGTGCTGTTGAGTGCGATATGTAGGAGCCAGGTGGTGGAGTCGTCTTGTTGTTTTTATTCAGTTGTTATTTTCTTTCATGAAACTGCAGAATATGGTCACCATGTAATTCAGAGGCAAGCTATATTATTAAATCAAAAGAAGTGTTACAGTGACATTTTGTTTATGTTTATTCAATGTACTTCAGGATGTTCAACGATTTGAAAAATAATTAAAACTTTTTGCTTTTACCTTGTTGAACGAGTAAAACTATATACATTAAATTGTTATGTTATGTATTCTCCGTGCGAGGAGTAACGATTATGATTTAGAAGGAGATGTTCGCTCATCACCATGAGGCACCAAGAGTGAACAACAATGTTTTTGGCTAGAATGAAAGATGTGAAGAGAAAGTGTTGAAAGTTCCGTCAGAGTGCGGCAGGTAGGAAAATTAACAGATGTTTTTGAAAATTGAGCGAAAGGGCATGTATCAATGGTACTCGAGCCATGGACGTCAATCTTGCCTAACATCCACTGCGGGGTAGGTTGTCGCGACGGAACAGGCCGCACATGCATGGCAAAAATTGACGCATGGAAAGACGCTCATGTACCACTGTGGCGGTTGCGATAGGTTTTTCTTGGCGATCTATTGCTGCACACGACTGACGAGACAGGAAAACTTTAGTGATTCGTCAGTCGTAACGATTCAAAACAAACCCACAGTGAAAGGAGAGAGTTCCTCTCCCATGTGCGCATCAGTAAACAGAGTGCACACAATAGATCGCTAAGAATAAACTATAAAAGCCACAGTGGTACATGAGCGTCTTTCCATGCGTCAATTTTTGCCTGTTGAAGTGGCGGACTTGTTCCGTCGCTACAACCTACCCGCAGTGGGATGTTAGGCAAGATTGACGTCCATGGTTCGAGTACCATTGGATACATGCCCTTTCGCTCAATTTTCAAAAACATCTGTTAATTTTCCTACCTGCCGCACTCTGACGGAACTTTCAACACTTTCTCTTCACATCTTTCATTCTAGCCAAAAACATTGTTGTTCACTCTTGGTGCCTCATGGTGATGAGCGAACATCTCCTTCTAAATCAAAGAGTAAAACTAGTTCATGGAAATGTAAGCAACGCACTTATCAGAAAACACTAGATTTCTCAAACCATTCCATCTGCTTTCTTGTTCAGGATGTCCTGTATCATCTTAAGCAAAGAAAACTGCACGTTGAGAGGCAGGCCTTGCTCTTCAGCATACCAAACCAGAATATCGGCCCCATTCAAAGCTGATTCATCTGAAACGTTGATTTCATCTTCAGGATCAAGTGGTGCAAAGACATGAAGGAGACTGTCATCGATGTCTTGGTGCGTTATGTTAGAAATGTCATCCCGAGCTGACGGATTGAGCCGTTTTTCAATGATTTCTTTGTCTTTAAGGATCTCGAACTCTGTCTTTTTTTCGTCAATGGTTTCCAGACGGTTGATTTTAATCGCAATATTTCTCAGCCTTTCTTGCAGAGGATCGCAGCAAGCCGTGCTTTGAAACTGACGTGTTTTGTTTTTGCTGCGTCGTTTTCGCGAAACAAAATATCAAAATTGATTCGTAATCAACTTAAACAATCAATTAAATCATAAAAACTCCGCGAGTTTTGTGTACGACGTAATGAATATAATCGATTCCCTCCCAAAATATGAAATGATCGGTAGCATTTTAAAAGTATTTTTTTGCACCCGGAGGCAGAGTTAAATCAGCTTTATTTTGTTTGTTGGTGCTGCCACCCGGGTAGAAGAGGTTGAATTAGAGTATTTTTCCGCTTGGTCACGAGTGTATTCATGATTGTTAACAGTTTTGAAGTCGATATAAAGTCGCGTCATAACGAGGGATTTTGATTGATGGCAGAGTTTGAAGTGAAAAAAAAGACTAGTGCAATGTAAAAAAACGACCATTTGCTGGTCAGAAGCAATGATCGAAGCTAATGCGCATGCGCGTCAGTGTGTCTGGCATATAATTTCAGAAGCACTCATCACGTGGTCTACAGAGGAAGAGCTGTGATTTTTTTCATTCATTGCCCAGTGATTGTGATTTTTCATGTTTAATTTCTACCCGAAAGTGTTTTTATCTGCGATTTTCTTTGTATTTCATTTATGCACGAAGAACTAAATATATTAGTGCTGTTCCTCGCGAAAAGGATGATGTGGAAATATTTGCCGAATAGCGGAGAGCTTCTCCTTTAGAGACATAAATGCATCCTTTAGCAACATGCGTGAACATCAGAAACAATTTCCGGTGAGATCTATCCGATTATAACTAAATTTGAACGATACTACTAAATACGTGCCATCGTCAGAACAATATGACTTGATTATGGAAGTGTATGCACAATACTAATTTCCATTTGATGTTTGTATTGTGTCTATGCAGGGCTGGTTGTAAGTGAAAGTGACCTCGGAATGGACGTGAGTAACCAGGCATTCTGCAATGGGTCACTGGAACTCAACAGAGCCATCACCTTCCAACTCCCGTGCTAAGAATTTTTGTCGTGTCGACAAAAGTTCGTTTAACTGCAAACATTTTTCTTCCATAAAAACACTGCCGGACGGCGGGCGTTGGATTGCACATACACACATACACACAATATTTCTTAGCCTTTCTTGCAAAACCGACAACGGTAAGTTGTCCTCATCATCATAATCTGGAGTATCGATGTACAGCATTTTCCATTTTCCACTTCTGGATGGCAGAATTCGAAACCGCTTCCCATGCTTGTACAATTCAGAACTTGCGTCTTTCATATTGATATGCTTAACATTATCATGGAAATATTTGCCTCTTCCAAGAATCTCGTTTGTCATGATCTTTTTTTGTAACGGGCCTTTACCATCGGTATCACATGCTGGTCCATCGGCTGGATCATTTGTTTGTAGTTCGTCTGTACCGTAATGTGCTGAACAGTTGTCTGTCCAGCAAAACGACAGCTTTTACAGGATGCCCGGATTCAATAAAAAAGGGTGGTCCATGTGGGACGAACTGATCAAAAAACAATTTTTGAATAATTCCCTCGTCATCCATGCATTTTTTGATGACCTGTAGTTGAGTGGAAGTTCCCTAAGGTTTTGGAAGAGTCGGGGGTTTTTAGAATTTCCAATCAACATTAATGGAAGCTTGAGAGAACCATCCATGATTCCAATCATTTCTTTAATGGGTTTGGATGATACCCCAAATGGGTCGTTAAGAAAAATAACCATACGAAATTTATAAGGGAATGAAAGAGAGCGAGCTCAGAGAGAATCTCTCAATTGTAGATTCGCCCTAATGAAAAATAAAACCCTAGACTTCATTACCTAAACACATTTCCAACATTTTGATCAGATGAGTAGCTTGCGAAAAAAAAATTCAAAAAAAAAAACCCCATTTTAAATATGCCTTCATAAAAAGTTAGTCCAGGATAATTTTAGATTTTTTCAATGAAAAACGAATATTTGGGAGGAAACCAACATATGGACAACATTTCATTCAGGGTACGGTCCAACCGGTTTCATATTCTGGCTGGAAATGCTGATTAGCAAATAATTGACACACGTGTGAAAACTTTTGCAAACAAAAAAACCACAAATTAGATTGCCGTCGCACGTGTTTCATCGATCGTGAGTGGTTTACATCTTAGTAACTTGCTAATTAAGTTTTCAGGCGAAGCCATTTAAGGTAAAGTCAACTATAAAAGGTTTCCAGCAGTTTTTTTTTTCATAGTTTGCAGATGTAATTCAACTACAATTTTTTAATGCGAAGCCCCGTTCTTTTCAATTTTAACATTAATTCCCCCTAGACATTCAGACATATCAACACTGACAATAGATAGCAATCGTTCTCATTCATCCCCATTCCTTGTAAACTTGTGTAATTGATTGCTTGTTCACGGGAAATAGCTACTAGAAATAAAAAAATGTGACTCCACGCCGAGGTATCCCTGCAATTTGCTTTTAGCACCTTGTGACTAATTTCATACACGAACGCACATTTGCTGTCACTCTTTTCTCACGCAACGTCCGCCTGTGAGGAACAATGCCTTATGACAAGAAAGCTTGTTTAACGCTTTCTTCAAATTACCCCCGAATATGAAACGAAGCAAACCTCAATCCACATAGAAAAAAAAACCTAATTGACAACGACAACAAAAACAACAACGATCCGTGACACCCTCATCACCTTCGAACAGTGTGCCATCGTATCCACCTAGTAGGCTGGTCCCAGTTGCTACGCGCTCGCCATAGGATAAATCATCCCGTCAAGACACCGCAGAACCGTAATCCATTCGACGACGACGACGACGCCTTGCATTGACGCGCTCCAAGTAGCAAAGGCTCGCGTGAACTCTCAAGTCCGGCTGCGCGTCCCCGCCATTCATTCACTGAATGTGCTGCTGCTGCTTTTAGCCATGTACAACGACGACCCGCCTAGATCCGCAGATAGCACTGGGCCGAGGAGTTGTACGCGAAGAATATTAATTACGGTCCAATACGGTTTGCCGCTGCCGCCACCACTGCCGACTGCCGACATCGTCGTCGTCGTCATTTTAACTGCGGTACTTTTTACTAGAACGACGTTATTCTTGTTGTTGTTGGAACTGGAGTGATGGACCGGCACCGCATCGTAAGCTCGTAGGTACAATTGATGCTTTTGTTGTTCTTCGCTCTTATACTGTTGCTCGGAGGGTGATTGTTAGAATTGCTGGACGCCTCCCCCTTTCATTATGTGTCTTCCATCCCGGACTTATTTATCAAATTTATCAGCTTTCAAACCACGCGCAAAATCACTCGGTCACTGGTGGCCAGCTTGTGTCACTGCGGCCACGTGAGGAATGAGTCCGATTCTGGCGTTCCTGGCTTGGACACAATTCTGCTCAAATACCTCAGCTAGAACTTGAAAGTCAATTGACAGTGCAAATACCTAACTCAAGATGTTTGTTTGTCTGCCGGATTGGGCCGAAGCTTTTGCCGGAGAAGACAAATGTTCTATAGAGAAGCCATGTCGGACGTATTTGTGGCACTCGGCGTGATTGAAAGGAATGAACCCCGCATCGTGATAAGTGAATTAATGCTCACTTTCAAACCCGGCCTAGACGAAGAGATCTTGAACGTTCGATAGCAGTTCCTGTGTGCCCGAGAAGCACTCACATGAGCCTCAGAACAAGCGCAAATCCCAAATCAAAACAAACAGACATCGATTCGGGAAAACCTGTTTTCGCCCGGGACGAGTGGTCAAATAGGGTCTCCGTAAACATCATCGTCATCGCGTCTGAGCTTGAGACGTCGTCGTCGTCGTCGCCGTCGTCGCCATAGCGGCTCGCATGCTTCAAAGAGACCATGCTCCCATTGGGGGAAGCCATGGGTCGGCAGTGTGGCCACAGGTTTTGTGTTCTGGACCGCGTGCTTGGGATGAGGGGAAGACTGATTTGTTTGTCGAATTGCGGTCAGAGGGGAATATGTAAGAAGAAATATGGAGAAGAAAGGACTTTTAAAAATTAAATGGCGCAGCAGGTTTTACTTGGGGTTGAGGATGCGGTCATTGAGATGGAACATTTGGGCCCATAAGAATAACAAGGAAGTGAGTTGTATCTTATTGGAGGAAATCTTTGTTTGGAATCAAAGTTGATAGAAGTAAGAATCAAGCCTTTGTGTTGGGGTTAAGTGTAGCTTCAGAGCTTTGTCAATACATAGGGGAAGGTGCTCTAAAGTGGGTCTATGAATCTAGGATTCGGACTATGCTAAAAATTGTAAGTAAATATCAATTCACTATTTTTACCCTGAAAATCAAAAGTATACAGTAGTATTGTCTCACTGAAAAATTAATGGCAGGCAATTTTCAACGAAAGGCCAATTTTTAGATCCATAGACCCACATTAGAGCACTTTCCCCTATGAGGTGCAAATGTGGTTACATAAAAAGTTTGTTACGTTATCTGGATCGTATTTTTCACGTTTTGGTGAAAATGAGTGAGTGATGTGTGTGATTGGTTTCATGCAGTTTTGTTAATTGCATTTTATGATAATTTATCTTATGCGTATCAGATCATGTTGAAAATCCAACGATTTTGGAAATTGAACAGAAAAATATTAAATTTAAAAACGAACTTTGGTTCTGGCGGTAAGTTTGGTAAGTTGGTCAGTATTGATATCTCGTAATCTGAGACTAAAAATATACGTATTCTGGTGCTGAAAATTAAGGACAAATTCTATTCCCATGGTTTATACCATCAACTGTCACATTAAGAGAACTACAAACAAGAATAGAGATCAAATTCTTTTTTATTAGAGAATATTGATTGTTGTTGGTAGATTATTGAATACTTTAGAATATTAATACATTAACGCATCATGATTTTTTTATTTTCGCGATTTATTATTCTTTGGCTTTTGTATTTATTCCGTCAACCGACGGTGATTTGTACATTTATATATGTAATACTTTTTAATTTATGTCTCAACACTACATAGAGTGTCCCAGAAGGTATGAGCACGATTTCAACACGAAACTGCATGAAACCGGATGACGTAGGCCAGCCAGTTTTCACAGTGTGTTTTTGTTCGCATTCTGGAAAACAAGTTTGTGTGTCATAAGGGAACGTCCATCAATTATGTCACGCAAAAAGTGACTTTTTATAACCCCCCTACCCCTCTCGTTACGTTTTTTTTGTATGGACCTTCAAATTTGTTTGTATGGATTGTCATGTTTTCTCAAAACCCCCTCCCCCCTTACTGCGTGACATACTCAATTGACCTTGCCTTATTGGATTGTTGCAACGAAATAATCAAAATACAAGGCATTTCTCCATAAAACCCTAGACTGATTGTGCACATGTACTTAAAATATCACTAAATCAACTGGTGAAACTGGAAAGTGTGTGTGTATCGGAGCAATTTGAAATTCTATTCGAAAGTTTGGTGAGGGTTGTAACTTAGCGGACGCAACGAAATGTGTTCAAAAACTTGAACCAATGCGCCGAAAGATGGAACGGAAGATCATGATAGCTTTTTCAAATAAAAAGAGTAGTTTTATTCGAGACGTTTCCAAAAAGCCGGAAACTCCAGACATGCTGGGATCTGAACAAGGCATATCCAAGGAAACATATTTAAGCAGCAGATTCCCTCGAAGGCTTACGAAGGCTGGAAAAAAAGTTTCAATTGCGAAGGATTGGTGCAGAGACTCCCTCTCGTGGGTCAAATTTTCCACCTTGTCGACGGTGAGAGGGCTTATCTTGTGCTATAAACACGCATGTGAGACCAATAATTTGACCAGTAGTGAAAGTATCACATATTCTAGTCATTTTTTCACTGCCACGTCGTAGAACGTTTATTTTAAGGCACTAACATCAGATGTGATACTGGCGGGTTTTGACGCAATTCACTCTTAGACGTCTTCCCTGTCCATCGGTTCAGAAAGGAGTATGGGCGCGTTCTGCCAGCTTGGTCGCGGCAGATTTCATGTGTGAATAGGCTGTCACATAAACGTTCAAAAATGCCTGAACCAAATGGACAGCTTGTAATGACCACTTGAAGATGCGATGGGGGATCATTGTCCTGAAATTCCCAAATGTAGCACGTGGTAAATTGTTCTGTCTTCTGAGTGAACGATTGGAAACTCATCGGGAATGATCTCTCATATGCATCCGTCGAACCATTCTGAATGGCCGTTGTGAGAATATTACCATGAAAATCTCACATGCGCATAGCATATTACTAGTTACTAATGCTTCTCTCCTTTCTCTTTCCTATCCCATGGCCGTGCGCGGTGTCTTATGACATGTGAGTCTCGATATGCGCTATCAAACTCAGCTCTTCAAAAGGAGAAACACCGAGACGATATTATGGATCCTACATCAAAGGAAGGTTGAAGCAGTAAGTAAGGAACGAGGAATCCTAACCAATTTTACTTTTAACCAAACGAGCTAACACAAGCTCCAAGGTAAGATGACTGCAAAGTGAAGGTAAGAAAATCATATTAATTTCTCTGAATTTTTCATATATTTATTTAACATCATATGTTGGGATAAAGGGAGGGACCATCAGAGTACCCGATTGAAGCGATTTTGATAGGAAGAGTGGGACTGCCAACTTCCTGTTGTTAACATTTCGTGAATAGAGGGCGGACTCTCTTCTAATGGGACTTTTTTATTGGCGAGGGCTCGGTTTTGGTGTGGTTTATGCGAACTTGTTTCTGGAAGGAGATTCTCTCTCGATCCCTGTAGCTTTGGGTTGCGCGTAAGTGTATCTGCTTACGGGCCCACAATACGTTTTTGGCCCTTCATACAGGAACATGATGAAACATTTAGCACAGTACAACCTTGATCAAATCGTTTAATTAAAACAGTCCAGTGCTATAGGCAGTTGCCTTGCTACATTAGATGGTAGTTTAAATCATCATCATCATCATCATCAATTCACTCTTAGACGCCTTACCTTCAATCTTAGGGAAACGACTAAAAACACACTTTTCATTTTCGTGGCAACGTATGTTGTTGTTTATCCATTTGTTTTATGAATTAAATATTCAAAATACCTAGTTTGCTAATGGTTTATCAAGTCAATGTAATTGCAATATCTTCAAAAAGGGTAAATGTTTTGATCGGAGTAATTATCTGTCTGTTCGAAGTGATGCACGTAGTCACTGAAAAGTGTTACTTACGATAGACGATGATAGGCAGGTATATTAGAAATAGGACGCGGAGAGCCCGCTTAGGAAACACCATTTACAGCAATACAATAAACCTTTCCATGTGATTAATATCAGTACCAGTGCTTTATGAGTCATATACAACATCCTAGGGTTATTTTTTTTCTAGTTACCTCCTTGTTTGCAAAGTTCAAAGAGTTTAAACACGGCAAATCAACCCGGCCGCTCTTATTTGAAGTTCGTAGGTGGTTGTAATGCGAGATGATGAGATTGTTTCCTTCATATCACATTATAAATAAATAGAAAGGAAAAATAAATACAAAATTAACCCGCTAGGTAGAAGGTAGACCGGTTTTTTACGAAGTTTCAAATTAGTTATCATTCGAAATATTTCAAATCTGGGAAAACAACTAGATCCCAAGCTGTAAAACAGGTTATTATGTAAGATTCAGACAAGCAATGTTTTCAAGTACCTGATGAAATTCAAGCCCCGAAGGCGGCTTTGATAACACCGTGAAGCAACAAGTGTTCATTACGGGGTTCAAGAATTGAATGCTGCAAAAGTCAAATTCAACAAATCAGGAAGTATCGTGGAAACCGTGAGCCGTATGTAATGGGAAGGAAGATGGTATGTATATTTAAATTGAACTCTTGAATCTGGATAATCGGAAAACTAAGGTAAATTGGCATAAAACAACCTGACTGATTGACCTTATAACACACTTTAAAATGGAAGCTCATTACATACTAATCCAAACTTTTAGGAGTATTATTAGAAGATACCGCAGTGAATAATGAATGAATAATAAATATGATGAATACTCTTGTTGCAATTATTTATGGAATTGACTTCAGTACTACTAGTTGTCAACAGAGGCCTGAGTGACGTCCCTAATGTAGCTACTACTGTATACGACCTGGAGATGACTTTAGCACTGGGGGCTTAATTTTAGGTATTGATTGGAGCTTCCATTTTACGCCTTTACGACTGCATAATAAAACATCATTGCAGGAAAATTGAAACTAAAATTTTGATAAATACTACGGTCCAATACCAATATGTGCAAGGACATTCTATTCGAAAAATAAACAGCCACATTCTGACACTACCCTATTGCAAACTCACCAATTTTATTTTTAACTTTCTAATGAATGTAATAGGCCGTCGTTGAAGGCAAAGTAAATGATTTGCTAATGATCATTATTTATTTTTTCGTAAGAGAACTCAGCGAAACTCTAGTGTAATTGGCTTAGCATGCTATTATCAAAACTTAGGTGGCATGAATACTACTATTTCGGACTACTCTCTTGCTTGCTCTGATGCTGCATATGATGTTTATGCATTTACTGAGACCTGGCTCAACTGCAATACACTTTCCACTCAAATATTTGGAAGTGAATATACTGTTTTCCGCTCTGATCGCTCAAGCCTCTCCAGTTCTAAAAGCACCGGTGGTGGTGTGCTTTTGGCTGTCCGCTCCAATTATAAATGCCGTTCATTGCAACCTCCAAACAGTAGTACAGTCAAACAGGTTTGGGTAGAACTATTTGTCTCAGGCTATAGCTTATTCATCTGTGTTATCTACGTGCCTCCTGACCGTGTTAGCGATGCAACATTGGCGTCTCAACATTGCGAATCTTTGGAATGGATTACCTCTCGTATGACTCTAGCAGATAAGATACTCATCGTGGGTGATTTCAACATGCGCTCCGTCAACTGGACTAAAGGTCCATCGATATATCTCTATCCCAACCTTGCTCACTCATCGATGAGCTCAGTTCAGAAACAGCTTTTGGATGATTACAGTACGGCAGGACTCATCCAACTCAACTCCGTCTATAACTCTAACGGTCGCATGCTTGACCTCTGCTTTGTTACCCATGATCTCAGCCGTGATATTACTGTTACCGAAGTCCCAGCTCCATTGGTGAAAACATGTCAGCATCATCCAGCCCTTCACTTGTTTGTAAACGAATGCATTCCATATGAATTCATCTCTACCTCTGAAGTGATTCGTTATAACTTCAGGAAAACGGACAAAATGAGCCTCTTTTTATCTTCAATTAACTGGGATGATATGTTTCAAAACCTAACAATTGAAACAACGGTCGAAGTTTATAATTTCATTGTTCACTTCGCCATAGATCAATTCACACCAAAAATAGTCTGCAAAACTCCGAAGTATCCTCCCTGGTCAAATAGAAATCTTAGAGGTCGGAAGTCAGCTAAAAGATCTGCTCTTAAACAATTCTCGAAGAACCGCAACTCCTACCCGCGGTCATATTACATCGCTTGCAATAACAGATACAAAAAGCTCAACAAGGAATTGTTTCGTAGCTACCTGCAGCAGACTCAACGAAATTTAAAACTCAACCCTCAAAAGTTCTGGTCTTACATCGACGAACAACGAAAGGAGATAGGACTACCTACAATCATGAAGTTTGGCGAGAAAGAAGCTTCCTCTCTGTCGTCCATAAGCGACCTCTTCAGGGAACAGTTCTCAGCAGTATTTACAGACGAAACGCTTGACCATCATCAGTTGTCCGAAGCTCTAGCCAATGTACCTCCACGTCCTGCCATTGGTCCGCATCCACTAATAACACTTGATACTATTGTATCCGCTTGTGCTCGCTTGAAATGTTCCTCAAATCCCGGTCCTGACGGCATACCATCCATTGTGTTGAAAAGGTGTAGTGCTGCACTCTCGATTCCGTTGACAACTATTTTCAACCGCTCTCTTTCATCTGGATCCTTTCCAAGTACTTGGAAGGAATCATTTGTTTTCCCTGTGCATAAAAAAGGCGATAAACGACAAGTGTCCAACTACAGAGGAATCGCCGCTTTGTGTGCCACATCTAAACTTTTTGAGATGATAGTTCTTGACTTTTTGAAGCACCATTGTCTCAATTATATTTCCGAGACTCAACATGGATTTACGCCAAAACGATCCACCTGCACTAATCTGGTATCCTACACATCCTTCATCATCAGAACTATAGAAGCTCATAAACAGGTCGATGCAATCTACACCGATTTTTCTGCAGCGTTTGATAAAATCAACCATGAGATCTTGATAGCTAAACTCGATCGTCTTGGTTTCTCCAGTACGTTACTAGATTGGCTTAGTTCCTACCTAGTTGGTCGTTCTATGGCAGTCAAAATTGGAAACACAACATCGGAACCGTTCCCTGTCACGTCTGGTGTTCCACAGGGCAGTCATATTGGACCTTTCTTATTCCTGCTATACTTGAATGATGTTAACCTAGTACTCAAGTGTTTCAAACTCTCATATGCTGATGACTTCAAACTATACTATGTAATAACCTGCCCTGAAGACGCACAATTTTTACAATGGGAACTTGACCGTTTTTCTACATGGTGCTTAACAAATCGTATGAGCCTCAATGCTGGAAAATGCTCGGTAATCTCCTTCACCAGGAAACGCTCTATAGAGTTATTTGACTACACTATCGCAGGAACATCTCTGAAACGTGAGGATACTGTTAAGGATTTAGGCATTCTTCTGGATTCGCGTTTAACTTTTAAGAACCATGTGGCTTACATTACCTCCAAAGCCTCAAAATGCCTGGGCTTCATTTTCCGTGCTGCAAAAGACTTCTCCGATATTCACTGCCACTATTTTGTTCACTGGTTCGCTCTATACTAGAATATGCAGTAGTTGTATGGGCTCCATACTACCAAAACGACATACAGCAAATAGAGGCAATTCAACGCAAGTTTGTCCGCTATGCTCTACGGCGGTTACCTTGGAATGATCCTTTTAACCTTCCCAGTTATGAAGATCGTTGTAAGCTCATCGGCCTCGATCTTCTCGATACTCGCAGAATGGCAACAAAGGCTTCATTCGTGTCCGATGTTTTCCTGTGTCATATAGATTGCCCTTCTGTGCTAGCTGAGTTGAACTTTGATATTCGTCGTCGACCTCTCCGCACACATTCGTTTTTTCGTATTTCTACTTTCCGTACTAATTATGGCTATAATGAGCCAATCAGTAGTATGTGTCGTGTGTTCAATCGCTGTTATTATGTCTTCGACTTTCACTTGTCTCGTTATTGTAACAAAAGTAGATTTCTTCAATTACTTAGATAAGATAAGATAGCATAGTATAGTATAGTGATTAGAAATTATGAATATTTTATGTTAGTTTTAAGAGCTGATTGTATCATTTGGAATGTAATCTGTTGATACCTAAAGATGAGGAGGTTTTATGCCCATTTTAGAAAAAAAGCTATGGCTCCCCTAAAATGGGCTTTTCCCCTCCTCCGGAAAATAAATAAATAAATAAAAACTAAATCATCATCTTGTGACTCTGTTCTGCAGATCTAGAGCGTACTATAATGGATGATGCTAATTTTAGTCAGCTCTAGGTCTTTTTTGTTTTTATTATTTCTTTGCCATCTTCTTTGATTATATTTTCCCTTATATTCATCATTGATCGAGCTAAGATTTTTGAAATTAGTAAGCAATGTCTTCCTAGCAGTCTAGACATAGTGGTCTTAAATGAATCCCAGTAATTGCGTTATTGGGCTCACTAGTCGTAAACACGTTTACACACACTGAAAAAATCTTTCACTTAGCTCCTAATTGAATCACAAGTAGATATTATCCAATACTAAAATAAGTGTCTTTTGCATGATTATCACATAGAAAAAGAAATTCTACTTGACTATTCATATACATTTCACTAGACACATAAGATTCACTTGAATTTGCAAAGCATTTTCCACATCCTGAATCACATGAAAGTTAAGTGAATTTCTAGTGGATATTTTCCACTGATTATGTGAAATTTATTTTGGGTGTAGAACTTATGATTTTAATAGGCCATACTGATATAATGCTTACGTCTTACGTAACAAACCTGAAAGTGTTTTCGCTACACCTAGTTGTGAACTCGAACGTGATCAAAAGCCAATGTATACCAAAACCTAATCTGCTTACGAATTTGCGATCACCGACCTAGAAGTACAAATACTAATCAGGTTCTTTATTTATTTTCTATCCCACATATTGACTCATTGTTTCTCAGTTCTAAAAACTGACCAACTAGCTCCCCTCTACCCTAACCCTAGTAGCACACTTGTTGCTATTCAGTTCAGATTACATAAATATGACTTGCAAAGTCATAATCAAGTTACTACAACTAACTATGGTCGTCGTCTGTTACTTGGAAATATATATGTAGGGAAGCGGTACCTATATTGAGCTCAATAAGCAAACCTCCAGTGGAAATCGGTTAATATGCACTGAATACCGAACACTGAGTACACAAGTTATTCACAATTAATTCGTCCATTTACCGTTAATCGTTCAGCAACACACAAAACATTCGATTCTGATAATTTTCTTCCAATTTAATACGGAAAAGTTGAAACTGCTATGTACCTATATCAATAATATGACGAAAAACATTCATCCCATCTGTGTACATATCATTGCCCAGTGAACAAGCGAACGGTACAGTTCGTTCGGTCCGCTTTCCGTTGCTTTGGAAGCTTTTAACGAGTGTTTACAGTCTTCAGTATCAGTTTTTCTAAATCGCCAGTGAAATCGTCGCGAGTGAAATCAGTCTTGGTTTACTGAAGAAGAGAACATTGTGTGATAAGTGGTGCAACAACGTCATTGATTGCAATTAGCAATATTGCCACGATCGAGAAGCCATATTGTCCAGCATCTATACGGCACGCATACCAGCAGCTCATCGAGTGTAGCGTGTATTCTTCCATCCACCAACTACCACCGACCAGCAACATCATCGTCATCGTTTAGCTCCACGCTTAGACGGTACACGCGGTCACTCATCGTCGCTCGGCAGCAGCAGCACACATTCGTCGCCCAGCTGCAGTAGATCCGTGATACATATAAGAGAAGTTTTTTAGTAGTATATAAGATAAGCGATTTTCATCGTAGTGTGTGTGTGAGTGTGGAGAGTGATTGATAGTGTGTGTGAGAGTGTATTTAGTTTTAGTTTTTTGTTTAGGTTTAGTTTGTTTATCTGTGATTGATTGTAGATAATTACGTTAGTGGTTGAGCGTGATAAGCTCCCACAAGCGAGCCATGGATGATTTATCGCAAGATGAATCATCTATGGCACGAAATGATGAGGTAGCTCATAGAGTTACCAGATCACGTGCTTATCCAGATAGTTCAACTGGTCCATGGGTTGTTTATTTTCAGCCCAAATCGAAACCTCTAAATGTTTGTCAGATTTCTGATGATCTGACGAAACGATTCTCGGCCGTGACCGAGATAATTAAAGTCAGACCCAATAAACTTCGGGTCGTTGTGTCCAATCTCAAGCAAGCTAATGAGATTGCTGTCTCCCAGCTCTTTACTCTAGAATATAGAGTGTATATCCCAGCTCGGGGTATTGAAATTGAAGGTGTGGTCTCCGAAACGAGTCTGACCCTGAGATCCTGCTGAAGCGGGGGTTGGTCGATTTAAGAACCCTCTGCTTCCCCAGTTAAGATACTTGATGTTCGCCAACTTGGCACAGTGTCGACCAACAAGGGCGAAAAAAGTTTACACCGTCAGACTCGTTTCGCGTAACCTTCTCTGGCTCAGCCCTCCCTCAATACGTCGAGTTGGGAAAACTTCGACTACCTGTGCGATTGTTTGTACCTCGGGTCATGATCTGCCAAAAATGCCAGCAGATGGGACATACGACCTCCCATTGCGGCAATAAGGCGCGCTGCTCCAACTGTGGGGAGAGACATGAGGATGGCGCGTGCGCAGACAGCACACCTAAATGCGCTTTCTGCAAAGGAACTCCTCCTCATGCTCTCTCATCGTGCCCGGCGTACAAACAACGCGGGGAACAATTAGAACGCTCGCTGGAACAGCGTTCCAGGCAATCTTTTGCTGAAATGGTTAAAAAGCCTCACCATCACCCGATGCCAATACAAATCCCTTTGCTCCTCTGTCAGATGACGAGTCTGACTTTGATTCGGCTGAAGAGGGAACGTCGTTCACTTTTCCGGAAGGTGCTTCAAGGAAGCAAAGACGCGTCCGCCCACGGAAAGTTGTTGAAAAGAAGCCCGAGACCAGCTTGCCCATTTCAAAAAGAGGTGGAAAAAAGGAAAACACAATTCCTCCTGGTTTCCGTAGTACTAACTACACCCAGGACTTTCCATCTCTCCCGGGGACATCCAAAACCCCTGAAGCCCCAATTTTAAGAACAGAAGCCCCCTCCTCAAGTGGGCTGTTCTCATTTGATGACATTGCCGAAGGTATCTTTAAGTACCTCGAAATTTCTGACCCTCTCAAAAGCATTGTTTTGGCAATGCTTCCAACAGTGAAGACTTTTTTGAAGCAATTGACAATTAAGTGGCCCATCCTTGCAGCTATCATCTCCTTCGATGGATAATTTTCCAAATGAGGTCGGGGATTTGATCACTGTTCTACAGTGGAATTGTCGAAGTTTGATTCCTAAATTGGAATCATTAAAATTTTAGCTCACACTACCGGTTGTGATGCATTCGCTCTTTGTGAAACATGGCTCTCTTCCGAAATCAATCTTCCGTTTCATGATTTCAATATTATTCGTCTTGATCGTGAGGATTCGCGTGGAGGGGAGTACTTTTGGGGATCAAAAACTGCTACTCCTTCTATAGAGTGAATTTTCCTCATATTCCAGGTGTTGAAGTTGTCGCATGTCAGGCTGTTATTAAAAATAAAAGCCTTTGCATTGCTTCTGTATATATTCCTCCTAGAGCCTCGATAAACCGAAAACAACTCTCAGATATTTGTTCGGTCCTTCCTTCTCCACGGTTGGTCATGGGAGATTTCAACTCTCACGGTACAGGCTGGGGAGAACTGTACGATGACAACCGATCTTCCTTGATATATGACCTCTGTGACAACTTCAATATGACAGTACTTAACAATGGAGAAGTAACACGTTTGGCTGGTACATCCTCAGTTGGCAGTAGATTAGACCTCACACTTTGTTCGAATTCATTATCGTTGGATTGCACATGGAATGTGATTCAAGATCCCCACGGTAGTGATCACTTGCCCATAAAAATTTCGGTTGCCACCGGGTTCAATCCGTCGAAATCTGTTAACGTCACGTATGATCATACCCGTCACATCGATTGGACAAAGTTTAGGACAGCAGTAGATGAAGCCGTAACGACGGTAGAAAGGCTTTCACCGCTGGAAGAGTATAACTTCCTCTCCAACCTGATCTTAGACAGCGCGCTTCAAGCTCAAACTCGACCAGTTCCAGGGACGTCATCTCGCAGGAAACCTCCTTCTCCATGGTGGGATCAGCAATGCACCGAGGTTTACCGTAAAAAGTCCGACGCGTTTAAAGTTTTCCGTAGACGTGGAACACCTGAGCACTTCGAAGTATACACGGCTCTCGAACGCGAGCTTAAGAGCCTCATCAAGGCCAAGAAACGCGGTTACTGGCGAACATTTGTGAACGGGCTATCGCGCGAAACGTCGATGAGTACTCTTTGGAACACGGCGCGAAGGTTGCGTAACCGAACTACGAACAACGAGAGCGAGGAGTACTCGGACCAATGGATCCTAAAGTTCGCGCGAAAAGTTTGTCCAGATTCTGTGCCGGCACGGATGATTCCTCGCGAAAACACGAATTCGATAGATGAGATTGGCCAACCCTTTTCAATGGTAGAGTTCTCTCTCGCACTCCTTTCGTGTGGCAATACGGCTCCAGGGGCTGATAGGATCAAGTTCAACTTGCTTAAGAACCTCCCAGACGTCGCGAAGAGGCGCATGTTGAACTTGTTTAATCAGTTTCTGGAACTCAACATTGTACCGGATGATTGGAGACGGGTGAGAGTTATTGCCATTCAAAAACCTGGTAAGCCCGCGTCCGACCACAACTCCTATCGACCCATCGCGATGTTATCTTGTATTCGAAAGTTGTTGGAGAAAATGATCCTCTTCCGTCTGGACAAATGGGTTGAGACGAACAACCTGCTTTCAGATACTCAATATGGTTTCCGTAGGGGTAAGGGAACGAACGACTGTCTCGCGTTGCTGTCCACAGATATTCAGTTAGCTTTTGCTAAAAAAGAGCAAATGGCTTCTGTATTCTTGGACATAAAGGGAGCTTTTGATTCAGTATCTGTTGAAGTTCTTTCAGATAAACTCCACGCTTGTGGCTTTTCACCATTAATGAACAATTTTTTGTACAATTTGCTGTCAGAGAAACATATGAGCTTATCTCATGGGACCTATACAGCTTAACGAGTTAGGTACATGGGTCTCCCCCAGGGATCATGTTTAAGCCCCCTTTTGTATAATTTTTATGTCAAAGACATTGACGGTTGTCTAGGTGACAATTGTACGTTGAGACAACTTGCAGATGACGGCGTAGTGTCTGTCACGGGACCCAATGGGGTCGATCTGCAAGGACCCTTACAGGATACCTTAGACAATTTGTCTACTTGGGCTCTAGAGCTAGGTATCGAATTCTCTACGGAGAAAACTGAGTTGGTAGTTTTTTCAAGGAAGCATAACCCAGCACAACCGAAGCTTCAAATTGGGGGTAAGCCGATAACTCATTCTATGTCATTTAAATATCTTGGGGTCTGGTTCGATTCAAAGTGCACCTGGAGATCCCATATTGAGTATGTGAAGCGAAAATGCCAGCCAAGGATCAACTTTCTCTGCACAATTACCGGAACCTGGTGGGGAGCTCATCCACAAGATCTTCTAACGTTGTACCGGACAACGATTTTGTCGGTTATGGAATACGGTAGTTTTTGTTTTCAGTCAGCGGCTCGGTCGCACTTCATTAAACTGGAACGTATTCAATATCGGTGTCTTCGTATCGCGTTAGGTTGCATGCACTCGACTCACACCATGAGTCTTGAAGTGCTGGCTGGCATGTTGCCACTCTCGGATCGGTTTTCAGAATTATCTCTCCGGCTCCTCACCAGGTGTGAAGTTATGAACCCTCAGGTGATCGAAAATTTTGAGAAGCTCCTTGAGTTGAATCCTCAAACCCGCTTCATGACCTTGTACCATTTGTACATAACACAGGATGTCAGCCCTTCGCCGAACATTTCCAATCGTGTTTGCTTCTCCGATTTCGACAATTCGGTTCATTTTGATTTATCCATGAAGCAGGAGCTTCGTGGAATCCCAGAGCATCATCGTCCTATGATTGCTCCGGTGATATTTGCTGCAAAGTTTGGCCAAGTTGATTCCACTAAATCGTTCTTCACTGACGGATCTTTGATAGAGCAGTCAGCAGGCTTTGGTATATTTAATGAAATTTATAGCGCCAACCGTAAACTTCAAGCTCCTTGTTCCGTATATGTCGCTGAATTAGCGGCAATACATTTTACGCTAAAAATTGTTGCCTCATTAACACCGGATCAGTACTTCATTTTCACGGATAGTCTCAGTTCTATAGAGGCTATTCGCTCATTGAGGCCGGTAAAGCACTCCTCGTATTTTCTCATGAAAATACAGGAGCTTCTAAGTGCTTTATCTTCGCGTTATTTTATCATCACCTTTGTATGGGTCCCATCTCATTGTTCAATTCCGGGCAATGAGAAAGCGGACTCGCTTGCAAAGGTGGGCGCTATGGAAGGCGATATTTGTGATCGACAAATCGCCTTCAACGAATTTTTTCCTATTTTTCGTCAACAGTCACTCGTCAGCTGGCAGTATAAATGGAGTAAAGGAGATTTGGGGCGATGGCAACATTCTATCATCCCAAAGGTGTCGAAGCAATCTTGGTTTAGCGGGATGGATGTGGGTCGAGACTTCATTCGTGTCATGTCTCGCCTCATGTCGAATCATTATTCTTTGAACGCTCATTTATACCGGGTTGGGCTGAGCGACAGCAATCTCTGTGAGTGTGGACAAGGCTATCAGGACGCAGATCACGTTATTTGGTCTTGTGCTGAGCATTCTGGAGTCAGATCTGAGCTTTATGATTCCCTTCGGGCTCGAGGTAGACAACCCAATGTGCCAATTCGAGATATTTTGGCTGTACGTGATTTGGAGTACATGAAACTCATTTATGTGTTTTTGACTAACATTAGCATTAGATTGTAGTTAGTTTAACCTGTATGTTTAGAATAAGTTTTTTTTTTTATATGTGTATGTGTGTGTGTTTTTTTTTCTTTTTCAAGAAATGTTCAAGTCAAAAGAAAACCATAAGTTGTATAGTTATAAGTGTTTAGATAATTCTGAATTTATATTTAATGTGTTATGTAACCATACTTTAAATTCCCACCCTCCTTCCCCTCCGTAATTTGTTATACCTATTAACCTCGAGACGGCCGCGAGTAATCGGTTCTATCCTCCTAACTTTAGTTTTAAGATAAATGATGTATAAAAATATGAAAATTTGGCTCTGTAAAGTTAATTCGATTGAGCCTGTACAAATAAATGATTATTAAAAAAAAAAAAAAAAATCTGTGTACATATGTTAATCGTACGGATTTTAATCAAGAAAAAATACAAACAAGTTTACGCTCTTCACTACTACACCCAAAAATGAAGTAGATCATTTGACAGCACTTCACGTGTGTTGGGTAGCATGCATATAACCAAGACAATATGAAAGGGTTTGTTTGTTATTCTCCCATGAGAATATTGACAACAAGACTCACCATAACGTTGGGCATAGAATGCTCTATGAATGATTGAACACGCACACTAGCGTTGATGTGTATGCTATACAGTATGTGAGCAGTGCAACATCAAGCGATTACGTCGATTGTAAACACGGTTCAGAATAGGTGCAAGCGTATTTATATTATTGTGAAAATTAATACCATAGTTTTCTAGTATTTTATAAAGTATTCGTAGATTCTAGTGTGGCTAGTGTAATAAGTGAAGTGTTATGTTTATGGTTTGTGCAATTACGCACCGAAAATGTGTAAGCATATAGTGCAATTAAAGAGAAAACTTGGAGTCTGGCTCGAGTATATTCCCTAATACGGTTACATCAATACGACGGATTTTGTAGTTCAAAGGTAAGCAATTGTGTTGAAAATCTGATTGCTCATTATTTTTACGAAATTTAAGCCTCCGAAACGTTTTTGTAGCTTTTAATTATATTCAAGACCTAATTTTATTTGCCAGGATTATATATTCTTGGTTACTGCGTCCATTTATTGGAGAAATCAAACATCTTTTTGCGTATGAAGTTGGATGGCTCCAGAATGTGATGGATATATGTACTATGGTGAGAATAGGTTCCGCTTCCCTATATACCTACAATTGTCAATTGCCAGGCACCGCGGTGAAGAAGACTAAGGGTGAAAGCTAGGTTAAACTTTGTAATTCGTTACTCAATGTAAATTGTTACTTATGTAAATTGTTTTACCGTCGGTGTTGAGTGAGCATACCTGAAAAATAAAGAAAATAGTGTCAAACCACAGTTTATTTTTATTTTGTCTAGATTTTGGGACTAGTATTTAGAAAGAAAAAAACAGATATGGATTTAATCTAAAACAGATAGGGTATGGTGCTTTTGAAATGTTCAATCAGCACAAGTATAGAGAGAATGTAAGAGTTTTTCGATAAGACATTTTTATGTGCTACATAATTTTTTGAACAATATAAAACAACCCTTTATTGTTATTCTAATTCCCCAATAAATTATTTTGAGAGAGATTAAGATACCAGATGCAATAAAATGAAAAAAATTCTCTATAGAGTTGATGCAATTGAGCCTGTACAAATAAATGAACTTGTTTTAAAAATAAGCTTCCCTTTGATTACAATTCACATGTTACAACTTATATTTTGTTTCCACAAAAAAATGCAAGCAGTCATTACAACTGAGTATTTGCTCTAACATTAATATGTAAGGTGTGACAGCGTTTATTAATTGCAATATTTATTTGATATTCAAAATTGAAAGACAATTGAATAAGGAGTGTATCGAAAATAAGCTATCCGCATACTTTCTTTCAAATTATGTTGAAAATTGATATTTTATTCATAAAAAAAATTGATCCTTTATTGTACGAGGTTAAACTTGAACATAATGAAGACCGGATGAAATTTGAGTTATTCCTTCACGAATTTTCGAACTTTGGATCGAATACTCTTGGTTTTGGCATAGTGAGCCGACGCTAAATCCGGCCAAAACAGTGGAGGTGTACTATGCTTCTTATATAAAGGCAACAATCTCTGCTGGAGACACTCAGATTGATAGATTTCCGCATTTATAGTTCCGGTAGTGTAAAAAACCAGACTTCAAACCACAGGAACATATTGCTTGCCATACCAGTACCTTTCGACTTGAATCGACCTGTCCGCATCGCTCACATCCTCCCCAACGACGGCAGTAAAGTATTGTGGACCTGGAAGGGTTTTTGAGTCCTCCTTTATATAGGTCTCATCGTCCATCAAAACGGATGCATCCGGATGCTGCAAAAGACGCGAATACAATTTCCGGGCCCTTGTTGCTGCTCGCTTCTTCTGTTCTGCACTTTGTTTCGAGATTTTCTGCTTCTTGTAGGTCTTCAGGTGGTTTTGCCTCTTGATACGCTGGATCATTCCGACACTCGTTCCTGCTTTTTTGGCCAAATCACGTATTGACATTGATTTGTTCTTCATGATTAGAGATACCACTTTCTGCTGCACTGTTTCGGGTTGGAAGAACCGGGTTTTCTGCCTCTTCCTGGTAGCTCATCCAAAGAATAGTGTTCCCCAAACTTATTAATGATGGTTTTAACACTCGCATGATGAATTCCAAGCCGCATCGCCAATTTTCGCATAGTAATTCCCTTCTCATTTAGCCATGTGTTCAAAACCTTAATTTTCACTTCCTTTTCGATAAGCGACATTTTGAAAACGCAGAATTTGAACCGCACAAACAAGTAAACAAAAGAAATCTGACAGTCAAACGCACAACATGCAGTGTTCAGAGCATAAAAAACCATCACAAATACATGCGTACAACGCAAATGTGGATATATTCGATACACTCCTTAATATGCTTAGAGGTGGACCAGAAGATTGGCTGAGCTACCTTAAAGATTTTTTTCTGTTTGTATGGGAGAAAAATTGTGTTTTTGCGGTGTTGTTTTGTCAATATATACACTGAAAATTTATTTTCGTAAAATTAGCTTTCACTGGGTTCGTAAACATTGATTTTTTACATAGAACAAATGTCTCGTAAATTGCATGAAACATTCTTAATGCTTGTCATCTGGTGAAACTCTATTATTACACCTCTTTGTACAGTGCACGAAATGGATTTCATGCAGATCAACCAATTGCCGCCTCTCTTCAGTCGTACACAGACATGTTGGTATTGCTCATCGGGTGTGCTGGAATCATTAATTTACCATACCACACTGAGTCGATGTAGAAGATCTGTCAGTTAATCATGCAACCACCAGAGTTTTTTTTTATTGATAACAAAATATTCGTAGTAGTTTATATCGTTTTCGAACAATGCACGAATGTTCTTTCTGTGCCAATAAATGCTTCGTGTTTTAGACAGTTACGCGTGTGGCATTGAAATCGAAGGTAGCACCGTACATATCTACTAACAACGAACACAACGAATAGATTTGTTAGTCCTACCTTCGATTTAGTAATAAAATTAGAATTTAATTTTCAGTGTGGGTGAGAGGGTCGTGGAGGAAAATTACATTTTCAGTACAAACTGTGAACAAACTAGATGATACAAAAATCCAACACGACTGTAAAGTGAATATTTCGGCACATGACAGTACCCGGTAGATTTTACCATGGTTGCTATTTAATGCGGTTCAATTTTGAAACATGTGGAAAACCTTAGATTCCAGGACAAACCTAGAATTGTTGAATCTGGTTGCCAAGATTTGACGGGTAGTGTAAAGTACTTTGGGTAAGCGTAGAGAACATAATCCACCCGTCGTATAGGCGAATTGTCACAAAGTGAGGGCTTGATTCCTGCTCTAGCCGGTGGAACTTGAAAATGTCCAGACTCTTCAGGTCCACCGAGCGTTGTGTTGTCCGTTGCATAATCATAGACTAACTCTAAGACCAGTAGCTCCCGAACAAATACGATTTTTTCTTGGCTCAGTCAGTACTAGCACATCGGTCCCAAGCTTAATAAAGCGCCTCTAATAATGAACTCACACGAACACACTCTCAAATATTCTGTCAAAATAACACAACAAATCCAAACAAAGGCGCAAATATGTACAGCAAGGTGTATATCCGACCTAATCCGACCAAATCTCTAGTTGCATATTGATTGTTGGTATAATGTTATGTATTCAGTGTGTGCAATCGCTGGTTGAAGATGGTGTAATTCTCTCTCTCTCTCTCATTCTCTTTCTCTCTTTTTCTCTCTCACAAAAAAAAAATAATATCTTGCCCCACCCTATTCGAAATCCTGGCTACGCCTATGGCCGTTTCCGAGCAAAATGACTTTTTAAACCGTGCTCAGCAATGCGTCGCCGAACAGTACGATCGGATATCGAAAGGCTCCTTTTTAATTTCTGGGATGATTCTAGTGTCTTCGCGGTGATCAGACTTGCGATTGCGTCCACGTCCTGTTCGATCTGCGAGACTTCCAAGCATTTGGTGTTTTAAAACTATTTTCTGCACTGCACCACGGCTTACACCATACTTTTCGGCATCTTTGCGCTGAGATTCGTTTTTTGAGCAATCGCGCACGATAAGATTTCGAGCTTGGACTGTTATTTTCTTTCCTCCCATGATCGTTTCTTAAAAAACTCGTCACTTGGGCTAAACTCACTTATTTCTCACAACTGTAGCAATTATCGGTGATGTATGTAAATAAAAGAATGTCAAAAGCATGATCAACAAGGGGTGAGCCAAGTGGATGTACACGGAAAGTATTTTGTTTTTCCTAGTGGATCTTTTTTGTTGACATACCGTAAACACAAGCTTATTTCATTTTTCACATGCAGTTGGCTGAAATGAATATGTATATTCAAACTTTTACGCTAAGTCTCATGAATGATACCCAAATATGTACAGTACGGGTAAGAAAGTTGGTATTGATACGAAGTTGTAAAGATATCTATGCCTGATTAGTATACGGCTCGATGGATCTTTTTTTTTCGCCGGTCACTGTATGACGTAGTTCACGAAAGAATTGTTTGCAAAATAAGGAACTGATTTCATTGTTTTTTTTTTTTTTTTTAAATAAACGACTAGCGGGGTGGGCTCAACCAGCAAAATGCCAACAAGCTCCAGGTTGCTGATAATGAAGTTCCTGAAAGAGACTAACTGGTTACTAGAAATGGTAGATCATGAAACATGCGTGTCATCAAATTCAAGTAGTTTCTCCGATGCACCCGGAGGAACATACTCTGTCGCAGGAACTGGAGATTATAAAACATTCCGAAAGAAATCATTCAATAGAGTCAGCAGGGCGTGGAAAAATTATCCATAAGTGAAGATGTATGTTGGTTCCAAGCATGTTGGTTCTCTGTGTAGGATCACAGCAAGACGTGCTTCTAAACTATAGTGTTTTGTTTATGCTGCGTCGTTTTCGCGAACAAAATTCAAACAATAATTCGTAATTTAACTCTAATTAACCATGAAATCATTAAATATAGGCGTGCTTTGGGAAAGGCGTAGTGAATACAATCGATTCCCTCCCGAATATGTGAGTGTCGGTAGTATTTCCACATTTTTTTGTTTTTTTTGCTTCGCCCCCGCACCCGGAAGAAGAGTTACATCAGCATAGTTTTTTTTTATTAGTGGTAGTATTGTGAAATCCGGACATAAATTATTAAGTTTAAGTGTTTGTCCGCTTTGTCGCGAGTGAATCGATAGTTATATTCAGTTTTGAAGTTCGTTATATAGTCGCCTCATTGCGGGGATTTGATATTGGCAGTGTGGAGTGAAAAAAAGAACGGGTGGTTTGTCCTCGTCAATTTTGCGCTTATTTTGTCACGAGTGCATGAAGCTAATTACGAATCAACGTCGAGAATTTTCATGTTTACGAATGAACAAGCGAGTGTAATTAAGGAACCGGCCATGGGTGAGATGTATCTGACTATTACTACACCCAAAAGTTGAATTTGTAGCAAAAAATGCAATTGCAGTTTTTGCAATCATATCTTGAGAAATCCGCATGATTATGAAAAGGCAATTTTGCCCACCATGATCCACTAAGCTTTTTATGCTGTAAACAAAGCCATGCAAGTGTGTGCAAGCGGTTATCACTGTGTGCCTAGTGCCTCGACAGTCGCAGCAACCGTTGGCTTTTTGTTCAAACGTCAACAACTTCTCAATATGGGTGAGACAATGGGACAGAACGCCGCTAGGCCATATGCCACTGCTGCTATTACGCTGTCAAGTGTTCTATTTTTATTTGCACTCGTTATCACCCTCCTATCACCTTCTCATGAAGTTACCATGCGTTTTATGAAATAAACGAAGCCATGTAAGTGTGTGCGACCGACATTTGCTTCATTGTTGTAACGTTGAGTGCCTCGACAACCGAAGCAACTGTAGGGCTTTTATTCCGATCACCTCAACTTGTTCTGGTGACTGGATGGTTACAATGAAAAGCCGTCATGCTGACGGTTGCGGTTCAACTCTCAGTACCAGATCGTAATCTTTTTTTTTGTGAGCCATTGAATTTACTACTACTAATCAACTGTAAACATCACGCACACATTGAATTTTTCTAATCGAATTGATGTGTTGCTTTTTTGCCCACGACCAATGTTGCATTTTTTCTCCAAGTTGCGATCCATTACGAGAAATGAAATTGCATTAAAATCTTGCTTTTTTATTTTAGGTGTATATAACAATAACCCTATTTTTAAATAAAACCAAATCCGTGCCGTGGTTTGGAAATTAAACATTTTCAAATCTGGAAGTGTGTTGCAGTGCCCTTATCCAAATGATATCGGTAATGTTTACATGCGAGGCTTATCGTATGTGAAAGTAACCTTGAAATGGGCGTGACTCTCCAGACATTCTAAAATGGGTTGCTGGATCAGCAGTAGAGCTATCACTTTCTAGCTCTCGGATTAAAGCTGCTTCCAATGATCACTTCAGGGATTGTTGTAAACAGATTTCTTCCATAATACCATTGCCGGCCAATGAGTGTTAGATTGTACACACACACAAACACACACACTTAGAATTTTTTTGCAGTTTTCGGTGATTTTTTTTTTGCCGGACTTTCAACGGCTGAACGTTTGGTAGTCCGATATAAGTTACGTCGCGTTAAAAATATTCTCGTCTTTCCTGTTCCGATTACTTTAGGTTTTGTTTGTACGTCACGAGTTATACAGAAATTCACTAATTTTGATTTCCACTCTTTTTTTTTCTTTTTTTTCTATTTACGCTTGCCATTCTTGAACTAATAGCTTTATTTCGTGACATTTTTATACTCCAGTACTGTGAACCATGCACACACACATTGTCTGGCCTCAATAGCATTCATATTTTCTGTTGGTTTAAATCGGAATCAAAATTTTAAATAATTATACTGTACATCTCTGGTCAACCGGATGTCTGGAGAATAAACCGGAAACAACAACTAAAATCTTATGGTTATCGAAATGATAACTCTGCCTAAATTCAGCGTTTCATTTTCCAAAACGAACCATGCTTCTAACCCTACCCCATATAACCAAAACCCCAGTGAGTTCTCGTGGAAGTGCAGAGGTGTTCTCGGCTTCCATCAAAGCGAGTATCACGTCAACATACTTCTACCCCATCCTTATTTGCCTGCAGGGATGCGGCCGGCGCTGGTATTGCTTTTCTAGATCGCCAGTTTTTAACACATTGAGGATGACTGTTGGTCCCAAACATTATCTCTTGGTTCTCTGTGTAATAACAGCCGATCTGGCAATAACAGAGTAGCAACCGCAAGCAGTCAATCATGCTCATGCTCATGCTCCAAGCATGTTGGTTCTCTGTGTAATAAAAGCTGATCTGACTTCCCGAGTCGAGAAATTTTCCATAACAAAAAATTCCTTGACCAGATCGGGAAACGAACCCAGCCACCTCCAGCATGGTGTTGCTTTGTAACTCCCTTCTACGCTCCCCCTATTAGGCCCCTACTTTTTCACAAGACATGATATTCCATATGGCAGAATCAAGATAAATGCACCCCGGAATTTTTCGAATTAGGTCGTCATCATTGTCACCATATCATTGCAATCATGTTTCGTTAGTCATATTGTTCTGGCTTTTTAGTCACTCTTTAACGAATTTGCCTTTATTCGAATGTGTACTTGTGTATCTGTATCTGTACAAACCCACTGAAATCCTGATAATTTTTGTAGTTTTCGGGTATTACAGTCAAAAGATTTCATAGCTCAGAACCCATTTCGCGTAATCAAATTAGTTGAAATCCTCAATTCAACCCAATAAATCATCAAATTCAGTCACAAACTAATGAATCAATTGCCAATGATGGTTGATTCATAAAGTCAATCACCACATTCAAAGCTCAGTAAACCGCAATCATCCCACCTCGAATCAGGAACGATTGCCTGATATCCAGGCAAACGGGAAGTCAATTGTGCCAGGATAAGCAAACCGAAGGTAATTTATTTACATTCATCGTATATTTTTTTTTCTGCGTCGTCTGAAATTGTTCAAAATGATTAAGCGTTTGACTGCACCGACGTGACCAGCAGGCAAATGGCCCAATTATTGTGTGTCATAACCGAGCGCACATTCCACCACAACAAGCGATCGAGAGTCACAGGACCTCATCAAAAGTCACATTCGCGCGGAGATTTACCGAGAGAATATTTACTTCTCATTATTAATATGATTTACAATGGCTTCTCATCCGACTCGGGCTCAATGCGTTGAAGTTGAAGTACATACACTTTTGTTATTTATGTCCCGCGAGATGTGCGCGCGGGAATCTTTTTGTCGAACAACTGTTTGATGAGCGTGGGCGGCGGCGGCTGGAGGACAAACACTGCCTGGCGATGATGGCCCGTTCGAAGGATGCTGTTATTGTCGCAGAGGACGTGTTCTCTCTGGTCAAGGTCAGATATCGCATTACGGGAAACCAGATGTGAATTATGGATCGCGTTGAGGGTTATCACTCATTTTAATGCCGAGCAGCTCGGGAAAGATTGACTCAAATCCTGAAGATGGCGGGAGCAAAGGCGAAACACGGGTAGTGAATAATTAATGTAATAATGCTCTATAAGACAAATAATAAATGTGCGTCGTCTATGCCGAGAATTAGCCGTGTGATTCATGGGGGTCTTAATTAAGTTGTACAATTTGTGCTCGATTATTATGGCTCTATTCGTGCCTTGTTGTTAGTGTCTCGGCTCAAGGTGTGCCGCATCTTTGCGAAGGAGTTATTATATTCGGTAGTGCTTTTTTGGAAGCCCGTAATTTTGGGTCCTCTTCGAAGATTTTAAAGTTCTGCCCTTGAAACGGCTTCGGTTCTGTGGCGTTCAATAAATAACATCAATCAATCAATGCACTGATCTGATGAGTCACTAAAGCGATGCACGGAATCACAGAATCCTAAATCACACGAGCCAATTGTGTCATCGAATATAATAACATATCAGCAAGTGTCGGTGACGACGACGACGACGACGCAGTCGTGATCTCATATCCCTTTGAAAACAAGTAAATAAGACACTGGAAGCCGCTGTATTGCGTTTATAGTTAAATCGCCCCAATGCAAGGTTAGCTCCCTGCCGCTGCCACCGCTGCTATTGACGTGTCAGGTTGCGTCTTCCATGTAGGTTGATGCTGAACAACATATCTTTGCCGGCACTCAGGTCGAGCGAGTAACCTGCACGGAAGCACGCATTCCACAGGCTGGCCAGAATAGGAATAGAGTGAGACACTAATGTTCACGACGACGACAAGCGAAGCCCATCATGCGGATATAGCGGTCATCCGTCCTTATGGGCGCCCAGTGTTCTAACGCGTTCAGAGCTGGTTCTCGGCTACAGTGTTGGCTTTCATTGTTGAAGTGGGCCTCCCTTTAGGGGAGAAACTTCTTAGCAATTAGCGTTACTTTTCAGGAACCTTCAATCGCTTTCAGAGACGATAAATAATTATTAGGTGTTCCGTTGCAATACGGTCGGGGCGGAGATTTACGATGATCCGTAGCACTTTGAAGTATCGACGACGAGTAGAATGCATCGTCGTTTGGAGATATAAAATTCCACCTAGGTACAATTCTGTTACAAAGTTCTTAGTGATTTGCAATCATGCGATGCATATTGATGATGGAGGAAGGAATACAATAGATATTAAAGTGGGTAATTTAATGGTTCATCATAACAACTGGCAATAATCGAAAAAAAAAAAGTGTTTTAGTTGAGTACCGTCAACCATTCAGAATATTTAAACTCACTATTTTCCTATTGTGATAAGACCCATTTATTGTGCGCAGTTCATTTCTACATCCACCAGTATTTAGGACTGGAGGTTGTTTTTTAGGGCTGCGTTTTACCCCAGTCCGGAATAGCATCCATAATGAATGCTACTACCTTCTTGGGATTTATATTCCACCAGATATCTCGAGGTTGCATAATGCAACTCCCGAAATAACGTTTCCTCTTATTAATGAGAAAACTGCATTCACAAAGTAGATGCTCTGAGCCACAGAGCCGACATTCTTCAGAATGAATCTTCTTTAGCTTCATTAGGAATTGTCGAGATGGGCAGTGGCCGGTTAATGAGCCTACATACACACTTAATTCGCGCTTGCTGAGTTTCAGCCGTACATTCGTGTTTTTCACGCTTGGAACAATGAATCTTTTTGACTGGTTTATTCCAGTTGCAGTGCGCCAATTTGCCCCTACAGCCTGTTTCTCCTAGTTTCTAAGCTCCATTGATAATGCACTTGAGGATACTCCACAGAAAGGTTCTGGTCCATAGAAGGTGCCCAGAGACCCCTCCCTAGCAAGTTGGTCGGCAACTTCATTGCCTGCAATGTTACTATGACCTGGTACCCAGAATAGGTTGACCCTATTCTTTGACGCCCGTTCTTTCAGTAATTCAATGCATTCCCACACAAGCTTGGAATAGCACTCAAATGCGCTGATAGCTTTCAAAGCTGCCTGGCTGTCTGAGAAGATACAGATATTGGCGTGTCTGTATTTCCCTTTAAGGCAGATGGCAGCGCATTCTAAGATTGCTTGAATTTTGGCTTCAAATACCGTTGGCCATTTACCTATTGGTATGGCGAGTTTAGTCCTGGGTCCATACACTCCAGCCCTAGTTCTATCACCCATTTTAGAACCGTCTGTGTAAAATACCATAGATCCTGGTGAAACTGTTGGCCCTCCAAATTCCCACGTGTTCCGATCATTGATTGTAACTTTGTATGGTATATCTAAGAAGGGTTTAGTTGCATCCAGTCGTCATTTTGTGTCACCAACGGATTTATGTTGACATTTTTTATTATTTGTAAATGTCTTGTCAGGTCACCATCAAAGATCCTTTTGTACCTTTTAAGTTTTAGGGCACTTTTTACTGCCTCTACCTGTACAAATTTATGCAAGGGTAACAGATGCATTATGGCATCTAGAGTAATAGTGGGAGTACTTCGAATAACTCCTGTTATCGATAGAGTTGCTAAACGTTGCAGTTTAGCCAGCTCTCGTTGAGCTGAAATTATTGCTTTGTTCACAACATGCTCTAAGTGTTTACTCCAATTCAATTTCCGATCTAGTATGACTCCTAGATATTTCAGTTGAGAGGAGAAAGTCAACTGTACCCCATCTAAAGACGGTGCCTTTATGTTGATAAGTCTTTTCCTTATAAAAATTACAAGAGTTGTTTTTGAAGGATTTACATTCAGTCCCTCCCTCCTGCACCAAGCAAGAGTGTAGTTTAATGCTGATTGCATTCTGTTTGATAACGTTGCATCATGCTTCCCCCGTATTATTATTACGATGTCATCCGCGTAGCCTATGGCTTCATAACCCATTGCCACCAAGTTATTCAGCAGATCCTCTCAATTAAAGACCACAAAAGTGGTGAGAGCACACCTCCTTGCGGACAGCCTTTTGATGTACTTACTTCAACTGTAGATTCGCCTAATCTAGAGACAATGCAGCGATCTGTCAGCATAGCAGTGATCCAGTCTACGATGGAGCCATGAAAGTCCCGTGTATTCATAGCTGAACTGATTGAAGCATGTGAAGCATTATCAAAAGCACCTTCAATGTCAAGGAATGCACAAAAGGCCACTTCCTTGTGTTCGATGCTTTTTTCAATTTTTTGTGTCAACGAGTGCCGAGCTGTTATCGTTGACTTGCCTTGTGAATAGGCAAATTGTAACTTGTGATGATGTTGTTTTGAGAAAGAAATAATTTCTCATCACCATGAGGCACTAGGAGTAGACAGCAATTTTTTGCTAGAACAAAGTTGTTAAGAGAAAGTATTGATAGTTCCGTTAGCTCACGGCAGGCTGTGAAAATTGAATAGAAGTAGTTTGAAATTGGGCGGAGGGCATTGTGAGGTAGTATTTCGAAACAGGGACACAAACTTTTACCAACCATCCCCATGCGGGGTAGGTCAATGATCGGATGCACCACCTTGACTGGTGATTGTAACTTGTTCAGCTCGTGAATTTTCAAATACGAGTTTTTAATATAACCATCCAATATTTTCTCCATTATTTTTAATATAAGGAGGTAAGACTTAGGGGTCTGTATGCCTTAGCTAGTGTTTTATCCCTTTTGCCGTTCTTGGGTATGAAAATAACTCTCACTTTCCTACACCAAACGGGAATATAGCATAGTGTTATGCTACTAATAAACAGCTGAGCTAAAACCGGGACAATCATTTCCCTAGCGTGCTGCAATAGAGCAGGGAAGAGACCGTCTTCCCCCGCGGCTTTGAAAGGTTCGAAGAAATTGATTGCCCAGTCTACCATCGTTACGGAGAAAATTTTACGGGACTTTTCAAGTGCATCACACCTGTTCATAGTTCGTCAAGGATTTACCCTCAACTGTCCAATTTCATTTCCTTTAGAAGCAACTGAGCCTGGGAAGTGACTTTCCATCATTACTTCCAAAGTTTCTGAAGGACGTGTTGTAAATGTACCATCGTCCCTCTTTAGATTGCCAAGGCCATTGGAATGTTCCTTAGAAAGGACTTTTTGCAGCCTGACAGCTTCTGGAGTGCATTGTATGTTTTCAAACATGTATCTCCAATGTTTCCGTTTGCTTTTTCTAATTTCATTATTATATTCGGTTAGAGTCTTCCTATAGTGGCTCTAATCCGACGTTGCTCTTGCTCGATTAAAGAGTTTCCTGACGTTCCTCCTCATCTTTTGCAAAGCGTTGTTCCACCAAGGAACTTTCCTGTTTGTAACTCTTTCCCTTTGTGGACAACTTTCATAATATGATTGAAGAATTTTGTTTGTGATCTTCTAGAAGCTTCTTCTAGTTGTTGTTAAACGTGATACTGACGACCTAAACAACAAACAGATAAAAAGACGAAACGACACCATACAGAACAGTTTACATGAACATGCCTGAGAGAAAGGGAAAGCAAACTTGAAAATGTAACACCTTTGGAAGCAGTGTCAACATGATCCTTGCACGGCTGGTGAAATGCTTCAAAAGGAGTTAAGTTATATTATTCTAATGCAGAAGCTACGATAAAACAATTTCTTATTTTAGGTTCGAGTAAACTGCTTCGGAAGACTCTCAGAGCACATGAATGATACACCAATCGACGGAACTACAAAAAAATGAAGACACTACGAAACGCCGCATTTAACTTGCAAACGCAACACTGATTATCAATATAATGAACAGACAATAGGGGGTTTTAATTTGAAAAAAAAACATAATTTTTTTTCATCTGTATCGATGATGGGTGTTCTTCCTAGCACAAATATATTTGTTATGAATCTCAACTATTTTTTCTCGATTTTTAAACAAGAAAAATCTAATCATTTTTATTTTCACAAACCGACATGCAGTTTCACAAAATGACATTTATTTTCAGTAACGGGGGCTCCCATTATGACATAAATGTCAACTTATGTATGCTAGGAATCAATGGTTGGTTCGTTGGTTTAGGTAGTCGGTTTTTTGTAGCGTGTTTCATGGTGAAATCAGATAGTGTTGTCTTGTATTCAGAAAAATTTCATAATATTTTGAAATTGTTTATTTCAATAGTTACGCTTGACAGTATTTAAAAAAAATTAAATGCCGGTACAGGTATACCTCGATAGTACGTACACCTGCGCCTCGTTTAGTGTACGTACTATCGAATCACAATAAAAAAATTAATGTTTTTGAATAGCGTTTTAAAATTGTTTCAATGACATGAAACAAAAATTTTTACTAAATAAATCTATGTTTTGTCATATTAGGGCAGTTATACCGAAAAAGATATGATTACACTATCATACCATATACCAATCAAATGAGCTAGATGAGAAAGGAAAATGTGTGTGTGTGTGTGTGTGTGTGTGTGTGTGTGTGTGTGTGTGTGTGTGTGTGAGAGAGAGAGAGGGAATTTTTAAAAGCTTTCGGCAATAACTGGACCGTATTCAACCCAACAATCGCCTAATGAATGGTTTTTCGGTCCATTGAACGCAATAGAACAGTTTTGGAATCGATCAACTGGTTCCGAGAATATCGGCGGGTCATGAGTGAAGGTTGCACCCCTTAACCACCATGCGATACCCCAAATCAAATGGGCAAACAACAATGTCTAAGACCGCATTGCTTAACCTTACAGTCATTTTACGGACACTCCCGGGAAAGTAGCCTGTTTCTAACTTGACATAACCATCTCATGCAACACATAAAATCACATCAGCATTCGAAAACACGATTAATGATAACCCAATTGAGTGCCCAGGATCAAATAACCCACTTTTTTTCATGTTTCGGTACCGCATTGTAAACATCTTAAACACATGAAATCAAAACGAAAAGGGTCAGATCTAACTACAGATGGACAAGTTCAGGGTTTTTGTTTATTTCAAGGACACATGAAAAAAAAAAAAGTTGTAGTTGTTATCATTTATTTCAAGTTAGTTTTAAAGAACAAAATCCATTTTCTCGGATAGGATAAGGAAAATCAATTGTACAAGGTCAATCAGTGAGTTTTGTTATGTACTAGCAACCATTTCAAGAATGTTAAGCCGTATTTGAAGCAAACTAAACTGCGTATTTAGCGGTTATCCGTTCTCTTCTGCGTACCTCAAAATCAAACTCAATCCTCATTGCTTATTTCTGCTTCATGAGAAACTCTAGAACCTTGATTGAAGTTAGCAGTATCATGGAAAAACTTATTTTTTCATCGATTGTTGGTACACAGAAACAAAAGCGTTTACGAATATGAAAACGGACCGTGAACTAGTTCACGTTTTCATGATTTTTACCCAAAAAAGTGAACTTGTTCCCGATTACATGATTCAGTTCATGGTGTATTTTTGCTTGTTCACGAATTCATGACTGCAGCTCTCGGATTCGGGCACGGATTTTTTTTCCGTTTAACGTCGAATTATTCCCGGTGTATGTGCTGTTGTCATTATCAGGGTTTCTTCTTGAGTTATTCTTGAGTTCTAGGCTCGAGAGTTTTCTGAGAAAAGCTTCGCAATTAATCCTGGAGTATAGATAATGGCAGGTCATCTTCATCATCGCTATCTCATCGCTTCATCATCGGATTATACATGTTCCAGGATTTCCTTATTGCATCCCCTGGAACGCAATCCCATGCATGAGCCACCCAAAACATAGCATCTTTATGGTGATATTTTTGACATTTTCGTGGAATTCTCTGGTTCGAGCCATCATCTCTTGCATATGAGTTTTTCGGTAGTTCGCTTTGCCCGTATGTATGATATTCTGGTCCTTGGATTGAACAAGTTGAACGTGTTAGGAGATAGAAATTTGGTCCAGATTTTTCCCATCTACGGTTTGTAATTCTCTGCCATTGAAATAAGCAGAACAATTATCAAGAACTATCAGGACCCTAATAGGCCGATTAAATTCTTCAAACAATCTGGTGACGCGAGACACACATAGTCCACAAATAACCATTATCATCCAAGCATCATTAGAAGCCGAGTAAGGAATTTGCCCAACATACTTCAGTGCCCCTGGTTTTTGAGATTTATTAATGGAAGCTTCAATAATCCATCTATGTTGGAGCATGGCATGAGGGCAACTCATTCTCTTGATACCTTCCGACCCAGAGCACAGGTAGCATGCTTATCGACAAAAGTGGTAATTGGAGTGTCCTTCAAGTATAGGCCACTTTCATCCGCGTTAAAAATCTGGGATGGTAACAGCCGCAACATTTCTCGAAAGTTTCTCTCCAATGATTTTGAACAAACAAATGTCATGCCTTTGGATGAACTCATGGATCTACGCTTTTCAATAAAAATAATATATTTACTGATTGATCCTTCTGACTGCACTGCTTTTTCTTTGATTTTCTACTTCGTTTGTCTGATTGTTGCAATTGTTGATTGAGATGGAATGTTATGCTTTGCCATTACTTCTCTGGTGTTAATGCCATTTTCGATATCCTCAATGAACCGATTGCAATGGCAGCTTTTTGGCGTTTCGGTCCACTAGTTTGTGTTGTCCCCATTTTTAATTCTCACAACCAATCTACGTGGTACAAGCAAAACAGAAATAAGCACAACGAGACGCAAAGCAATCAAGACCAAGTCCTAAGTAAGGCCATTACAAATATTAAATAAAAATAATGTCCTACCGCCGCAACTTGTGTAAATGTTGAATTTGTAAGAAGGGTAAAAATCTAAGCTCATGACTGTACGTACTATCGAATCAAAACGTACGTACTATTGAGTGTACGTATTATCGAGGTAAAATGTACGTACTATCGAGGGTACGTACTATCGAGGTATACCTGTATATTATTATATTTATTATCGAACAATGTTATAATCCACATACCCCTAAAATACCATATTGAAGAAACAGACGAAAGACAAAATGTTGGACAAAATGTTCCGTGAACGGCTCGCAAAATGATTCGAAAGGATTTACGCAACGATATCTTTAAAAACTTGGGGTTGAGGTTTCCACTCTATTCAAAGTCCTGCCAGTAAACCATCACAAAAAAAAATGAAGTTAAGATCCGTTCTACTGCACTCATACTTAATGTACCACAAAGTTTGCATATTTCAGTCAATGACGCAGGTAAGAGCAACCGCACCGATTCGGTATTAAAGACTGACTAAAATTAAATTGGTATTCCCCTCGTGCGCCGCTAGCATGCCTCTAGTGTTGGGAATCAAACATCTTTGACAGTGGTTTGTTTACACTTCTCAAGAGAACAACTGGTGCAAGTTTGATCAAAGTAGTCGATCGCGTTCAGAAATAACGTCAAACGGAACTCGAAAGAGGAAAAAATATTGTGCACAAACACCTGGAAAATTCTGAGTGGTCCGGTTCCATGCTGGCTAAAGTGTTGAAGATGCCGAAAACAACAGTCTGTCGAGTGCTCAAAAGCTACAAGGAAACCCTGAGTATGGAAAGGAATCAACGGACCTATGAAAAAACTAGAACCAGGAAGCAGCGCCGAAAGGTGTTGGGGTACACACTTAGAAAAATTTTCAGTGTTCGTTAATTTTTTACCGAACTTTCAACAGCTGAACAGTTCGGTAATCCGATTTACCGGATTTGGGTAAAATTTGACAATTTTCGGTAATTTTTTAACCGGAATACTGTAAAATTTCACCGAAATCCGGTTAATCGGATTACCGAACGTTCAGCTGTTGAAAGTTCGGTAAAAAATTACCGAATACTGTAAATTTTTCTAAGTGTGTACGTTCAAGCCAACCCCGGTCTTTCGATCCAAGATGTCACCAGAAGGTACAATACTAAATTTCAAACGGTGCGGAACATTTTTGCCAGAAAAGGATGCAAGTCGTACAAAGTCAGTGAACATTCGAACCGATACATGAAGCAGAATTGAGTGGCCAAAAGGTTTGCAAGGAATTGTCCGACCGTGTTTTGACGAAACACAAAGGCTGCACTTCGATCGATGACGAAACGTTCGTCAAACTAGATTTTTAGCAGCTTTCCGTTCAAAACTTTTAACATCTCGACTAGACGGGAAGATTCAAGTTCGTGTTCGCCGACAAGTTCGCGAAGAAGGCCATGATTTGGCAAGCGATCTGCAGTTGTGGCCTGAAAACGGAACCATTGGTCACATCCTCGATGATGAAATCCTAAATAAGGATAAGATTAGACCATAAACTGGTTTAAGTTGCCAGTATGATCAGACACCCTCAGAATGTCCTCTGAAGACAAAGTCTTGCCAAATCATGAAGTTTGATATGTCGCAAACCAGGTTTTGGCAACGATTTCAATACGGCCACTTATCAGAAGGAATTCGGATTAGCAGGGTCTTTTTTAGTGGCCCATAAGGTCAGAAATCCTCAAAATGTCTTCTGATGGCCTAGTTTTGATAAATCATGAAGTTTGATGTGCCGCATGTCATGTTTCGCATCTGCAAATATTTTGTCCACCATCCTTGAACAGGTATTTACCCCTGTACTCTCACCTTGGAATCCGAAACTACAGATATTTTCGGAATAACCAGTGCAGATCCACAAACAAGAATAATTTTGGTATCAATTAAAAAAAATCGCATCAAATCCTTGCGCTGAACTGGCTGGCTTGGCAAGGGCTCAGTAGGGATTTTTATCAAGACCCGAAGCTAAGAGTCAGTTCCATTGTGGTTTTATCACATAAATACACTCAGTAAAATTTTGAACAAACCACCAGACGGATATCCTAATGTGTATAGCTTACTGTTAATTTCCTGTAATAAGAGCGTTTCGTTGGAAGGAGATTCTCTACCCTTGCCGTGGGTTTCGTGTAAGTGCTTCTGCTTACGGGACCAAACCACCGTTTTTGACCCTTCATACAACGGAATAGTGAGGATTACAGGTATGTACAGTTTGATCTTGTCATTAGAAGGAACTGTACGCAAGTCCTGCACTGGTGGTGGCTTCCCATCACATCTCATCATTGCAAAAAATCGCATCCAAATCCGATGGCAAACAATTGAGTATCATACATTTTAAGTTTGAATAGTTCTATCTCAGAGGAGTTGGGGACGTACGTCTTAACTCAAGGGGCAGTCAGAAAGGTTAAGAGGGAGAGAAAGGGGGTCATGAGTGGTCAATTATCTTCTATTGACCGTTTTTGATCACCCCTTGGCCGCCCCAGATACTAAGTAAGATAATCATAAAATTGTACCTATAACTATTAAATGGCCGGCGTCGGTGGTGTGGTGGTAAGCATGGCCGCTACTTGGCACCCCAGTAGGTATGGGTTTAATCCCAGCCAACGTCGGTGGTTCTTCTGAAGCAAAAATATCTGATCCGTCTTCCTTTGGAAGAGAAGTAAAGCCGCTGGTAGGGTAGGGTAGGGTCCAGTCGAATTCCTGGCGTCGGTAAGAACCATGTGAGAAAATAGGCCGTCGAAAAAAAAACCATTGAATGACAAAAAATTACATAGGTTCACTGTTTAAAAGATTTGTTCTACACCACCCTATAGAACATTTAAAAGAAATACAACCTTATATGAATGGCGCAAGGCTAAGCTTCCATTTGGTAATTATAACAACGACGCTAGATTTTATTTTATAAATAACTAGCTGAACCCTTGCTACGCTTGCAACTAATGAATGAAAATTTAAAATTCGTGGTATATCTATGATTTTCTTTTAGGAAAAAGTTTTGTTAAAATATTTTAGTTTGCTAATGTTGTAAATTCTGCAAAATAAAACGTAGGTGTGTGTGTTTTAAATTTAACCCTTTATTTCTACCATGGATTCTCTTTCTGTGTAGAAGCATTTTATAACATAAATTCTTGTGCAGAAAGTCTCTATAGTATAGAAAAAGAAAATTTCATAACAGTACATGTTTGGTTTAGATTTGTGTTTCAATTGTAGAAAAGTAGAAGGAAGAGGTCTCAAACCACCGTAGGAACAGTTTTTGCCTTTATAAACCTCCACTTGCCAAAATTTGGTTCCATTTGCTTGATTAGTTCTTGAGTATTCAGGAATTTTTGTTTCATTTGTACGGTAGCCCTCCTTCCCTTTCAGACAGGGGAGGATTCTCGAGCCCTTATAAGAGCTTTTTCGGCCCGCATATATTCATAACAGTAGGAATAGTTCTCAAGTTTGATTTAAATTTGTGTTTCATTTGTATGAGAAAAAATTCAGGTTCGAATCTCATGCCAGAAACATTAAAAAGATGCTGGACACTCCACGTGGTTGCTTTTTTGTCAATTACATTTCGAGTCGATAAAGTAGATCTATCAGTCGTTCATGCAACCAGCAGAGGGACGTTTCTTTTTAATTTGAGACCAAATATTCGTAGCTCTTTGTATTGCTTACGTACAATGTACGAATGATCTTGACAGTTGTGCGTGTGCCATTAATTACGAATGTATCATCATAATAAATGCAAATCAGTTTCGTTGCAGAAAATAACGAATGGATTTGTGAGTATTAACTTCGATTTTGTAATATAAACTAAAATTAACTTTCAGTGTAAGGTTCAGACAGACAGCACACGAAAATTCATTTTTGTTTACGGTCTTAGAATAAAGCATGTAAATTCAGCTATGACCAAAGTTTACATAGAAACTCGGATGATAACTTACATAACGTAACGTAAACATAAGTTGAGGCTAGCAAGATGAAATTTTACGAATACTACTTCAGTTTGATCTCAAGAATCAATATCAAGTTACCGACAGAAAAAATCAAGATGGAGCTATGAAATTCAATCAAAAATAGGTTCTTCTAGACCGCTGGTTTTAGCGGTAAAAATTAGCACAATCTTATCTTGTAGGGTTCATTTTGTCCCTTCATCTCCATATGCTTATAATATGGATTTTTATTTATTTAAATTTAAAATAATATATAATGATAGTTTAAAATCAATTTATGCCAATCCCGGTCGTTGCGCTTCATCAAAAATTATTTATTGTGGGTTTCAAATAAAGGATTAAAAGCACATCAAATATAACAAACAGTTGAGTCATATTTATCTTTGAGTCTCTAAGTATTTACGTGGAAGAAGGATTACATCACTCGTAATACTCATTATTTTTAAGATATAGATGTTTTGCATTGTTAAACATGTTCCAAATTTCAAGTCTCTTGTTTAGAAAACGGCTCAGTAAATAGCGTTGATTGGCGGCAATTTGTCTGTTGCTGAAGTTGCGCTCCGTTAAAAAAATCATATTTCCTCTGATAAAGCAAAGCGCATCCGAAAAGTGATTCATTGAATGGCGTGTTTTTTTTTTGTGTGAAAATCACTCACTCACACATTCTTGTCGACTCCAAATGCTTATAAAATCAAGCAGTATGGTGTTGATATAAATTGATTTTGACGAGACGAGCAGTCAATGCAAAAAAAAAACTTGATCAAGAGGTAAATAGGTGCGAAAACGCATCTTTCAATCAGTGATACATATAAGATAAGTTTTTTAGTAGTATATAAGATAATTTTTTATTTCTCGCTATTTTGAATTCATTATAATCGTATTGCGTGTGAGTGTGAAGAGTGACTGAGAGTGTGTGAGTGTGTGTGCTTAGGTTTAATTTGTGTATCTGTGATTGATTGTAGTTAATTACGTTAGTGGTTGAGCGCCATAAGCTCCCACAAGCGAGCCATGGATGATTTATCGGAAGATGAATCATCTATGGCGAAAAATGATGGGGTAGCTCTTAAAGTTACCCGATCGCGTGCTTATCCTGAAAATTCAGCTGGTCCTTGGGTTGTCTATTTTCGGCCCAAAACGAAACCTCTTAATGTTTACCAGATTTCAAACGATCTGACGAAACGATTCTCGGCCGTGACCGAGATAATTAAGGAGAGACACAATAAATTAAAAGTCGTTGTGTCCAACCTTAAACAAGCTAACGAAATTGCTGTCTCTCAATTTTTTACACTGGAGTATTTAGTGTACATCCCAGCTCGAGGTATTGAGATACAAGGTGTGGTCTCCAAAGCGAGTTTGACCCCTGAGATCCTGTTGAAGCAGGGGGTTGGTCGATTTAAGAACCCTCTGCTTCAGTCAGTCAAGATACTCGATGTGCGAAAACTAGGCACAGTATCGATCACTAAGGGTGAAAAGAAGTTTACTCCGTCAGACTCGTTTCGTGTAACTTTTTCTGGTTCAGCCCTCCCTCAATACGTCGAGTTGGGAAAACTTCGACTACCTGTGCGGTTGTTTGTACCACGGGTAATGATCTGCGAAAAATGAAAATGAAAAATGCAAGCAGATGGGACATACGACCTCCCATTGCAGCAATAAAGCACGCTGCTCTAATTGTGGAGAGAAACACGAGGATGGCGCCTGTGCAGACAGCACACCAAAATGCGCCTTCTGTAAGGGAACTCCTCCTCATGCTCTCTCGTCGTGCCCAGCGTACAAACAACGCGGGGAACAATTAGAACGCTCGCTGAAACAGCGTTCCAGGCAATCGTTCGCCGAAATGGTGAAAAAAGCCTCACCATCACCCGATGTCAATACAAATCCCTTTGCTCCTCTGTCAGATGACGAGTCTGACTTTGATTCGGCTGAAGAGGGAACATCGTTCACTTTTCCGGAAGGTGCTTCAAGGAAGCGAAGACGCGTCCGCCCACGGAAAGTTGTTGAGAAGAAGCCCGAGACCAGCTTGCCCATTTCAAAAAGAGGTGGAAAAAAGGAAAAAACAATTCCTCCTGGTTTCCGTAGTACCAACTACACCCAGGACTTTCCATCTCTTCCGGGGACATCCAAAACCCCTGACGCCCTTATTTTAAGAACAGAAGCCCCCTCCTCAAGTGGGCTGTTCTCATTTGATGACATTGCCGAAGGTATCTTCAAGTACCTCGAAATTTCTGACTATCTCAAAAGCATTGTTATGGCAATGCTTCCCACTGTGAACACTTTTTTGCAGAAATTAACATTAAAGTGGCCCATCCTTGCAGCTATCATTTCCTTCGATGGATAATTTTCCAAATGAGGTCGGGGATTTGATCACTGTTCTACAGTGGAATTGTCGAAGTTTGATTCCTAAATTGGAATCTTTTAAATTTTTAGCTCACACTACCAGTTGTGATGCATTCGCTCTTTGTGAAACATGGCTCTCTTCCGAAATCGATCTTCCGATTCATGATTTCAATATTATTTGTCTTGATCGTAAGGATTCGCGTGGAGGGGGAGTACTTTTGGGGATCAAAAAGTGCTACTCCTTCTATAGAGTGAATTTTCCTCCTATTCCAGGTATTGAAGTTGTCGCATGTCAGGCTGTTATTAAAAATAAAAGCCTTTGCATTGCTTCCGTTTATATTCCTCCTAGAGCCTCCATTAACCGAAAACAACTTTCAGATATTTGTTCGGTCCTTCCTGCTCCACGGTTGGTCATGGGAGATTTTAACTCTCACGGTACAGGCTGGGGAGAACTGTATGATGACAACCGGTCTTCCCTGATATATGACCTCTGTGACAACTTCAATATGACAGTTCTTAACAATGGAGAAGTAACACGTTTGGCTGGTACATCCTCAGTTGGCAGTAGATTAGACCTCACACTTTGTTCGAATTCATTATCGTTGGATTGCACATGGAATGTGATTCAAGATCCCCACGGTAGTGATCATTTGCCCATAAAAATTTCGGTTGCCACCGGGTTCAATTCGTCGAAATCTGTCAACGTCACGTATGATCTTACCCGTCACATCGATTGGACAAAGTTTAGGACAGCAGTAGATGAAGCCGTAACGACGGTAGAAAGGCTTTCACCGTTGGAAGAATATAACTTCCTCTCCAACCTGATCTTAGACAGCGCGCTTCAAGCTCAAACTCGACCAGTTCCAGGGACGTCATCTCGCAGGAAACCTCCTTCTCCATGGTGGGATCAGCAATGCACCGAGGTTTACCGAAAAAAGTCCGACGCGTTTAAAGTTTTCCGTAGACGTGGAACACCTGAGCACTTCGAAGTACACACAGCTTTCGAACGCGAACTTAAGAGCCTCATCAAGGCAAAGAAACGCGGTTACTGGCGAACATTCGTGAACGGGCTATCACGCGAAACGTCGATGAGTACTCTTTGGAACACGGCGCGAAAGTTGCGTAACCGAACTACGAACAACGAGAGCGAGGAGTACTCGGACCAATGGATCCTAAAGTTCGCGCGAAAAGTTTGTCCAGATTCTGTGCCGGCACGGATGATTCCTCGCGAAACCACGAATTCGATAGATGAGATTAGCCAACCCTTTTCAATGGTAGAGTTCTCTCTCGCACTCCTTTCGTGTGGCAATACGGCTCCAGGGGCTGATAGAATCAAGTTCAACTTGCTTAAGAACCTCCCAGACGTCGCGAAGAGGCGCATGTTGCACTTGTTTAATCAGTTTCTGGAACTCAACATTGTACCGGATGATTGGAGACGGGTGAGAGTTATTGCCATTCAAAAACCTGGTAAGCCCGCGTCCGACCACAACTCCTATCGACCCATCGCGATGTTATCTTGTATTCGAAAGTTGTTGGAGAAAATGATCCTTTTCCGTCTGGACAAATGGGTTGAGACGAACAACCTGCTTTCAGATACTCAATATGGTTTCCGTAGGGGTAAGGGAACGAACGACTGTCTCGCGTTGCTTTCCACAGATATTCAGTTAGCTTTTGCTAAAAAAGAGCAAATGGCTTCTGTATTCTTGGACATAAAGGGGGCTTTTGATTCAGTATCTGTTGAAGTTCTTTCAGATAAACTCCACGCTTATGGTTTTTCACCATTAATGAACAATTTTTTGTACAATTTGCTGCCAGAGAAACATATGAGCTTCTCTAATGGAACCTCTACAGCTTCACGATTTAGCTACATGGGTCTCCCCCAGGGATCATGTTTAAGCCCCCTTTTGTATAATTTTTATGTCAAAGACATTGACGGTTGTCTAGGTGACAACTGTACGTTGAGACAACTTGCAGATGACGGCGTAGTGTCTGTCACGGGACCCAATGGGGTCGATCTGCAAGGACCCTTACAGGATACCTTGGACAATTTGTCTACTTGGGCTCTAGAGCTAGGTATCGAAATCTCTACGGAGAAAACTGAGTTGGTAGTTTTTTCTAGGAAGCATAACCCAGCACAACCGATGCTTCAAATTTGGGGTAAGCCGATAACTCATTCTATGTCATTTAAATACCTTGGGGTCTGGTTCGATTCTAAGTGCACCTGGAGATCCCATATTGAGTATGTGAAGCAAAAGTGCCAGCCAAGGATCAACTTTCTCTGCACAATTACCGGGACCTGGTGGGGAGCACATCCGCAAGATCTTCTAACGTTGTACCGGACAACGGTTTTGTTGATTATGGAATACGGTAGTTTTTGTTTTCAGTCAGCGGCTCGGTCGCACTTCATTAAACTGGAACGTATTCAGTATCGGTGTCTTCGTATCGCGTTAGGTTGCATGCACTCGACTCACACCATGAGTCTTGAAGTGCTGGCTGGCATGATGCTACTCTCGGATCGGTTTTCAGAATTATCTCTCCGGCTCCTCACCTGGTGTGAAGTTATGAACCCTCAGGTAATCGAACATTTTGAGAAGCTCCTTGAGTTGAATCCTCAAACCCGCTTCATGACCTTGTACCATTTGTACATAACACAGGATGTCAGCCCTTCGCCGAACATTTCCAATCGTGTTTGCTTCTCCGATTTCGACAATTCGGTTCATTTTGATTTATCCATGAAGCAGGAGCTTCATGGAATCCCAGAGCATCATCGTCCTATGATTGCTCCGGTGATATTTGCTGCTAAGTTTGGCCAAGTTGATTCCACTAAATTGTTCTTCACTGACGGATCTTTGATAGAGGAGTCAGCAGGCTTTGGTATATTTAATGAAATTTATAGCGCCAACTGTAAACTTCAAGCTCCTTGTTCCGTGTATGTCGCTGAATTAGCGGCAATACATTTTACGCTAGAAATTGTTGCCTCATTAACAACGGATCAGTACTTCATTTTCACGGATAGTCTCAGTTGTATAGAGGCTATTCGCTCATTGAGGCCGGTAAAGCACTCCTCGTATTTTCTCATGAAAATACAGGAGCTTCTAAGTGCTTTATCTTCGCGTTATTTTATCATCACCTTTGTATGGGTCCCATCTCATTGTTCGATTCCGGGCAATGAGAAAGCGGACTCGCTTGCAAAGGTGGGTGCTATGGAAGGCGATATTTGTGATCGACAAATCGCCTTCAACGATTTTTTTCCTATTTTTCGTCAACAGTCACTCGTCAGCTGGCAATATAAATGGAGTAAAGGAGATTTGGGGCGATGGCAACATTCTATCATCCCAAAGGTGTCGAAGAAATCTTGGTTCAGGGGGATGGATGTGGGTCGAGACTTCATTCGTGTCATGTCTCGCCTCATGTCCAATCATTATTCTTTGAACGCTCATTTATACCGGGTTGGGCTGAGGGACAGCAATCTCTGTGAGTGTGGACAAGGCTATCAGGACGCAGATCACGTTATTTGGTCTTGTGCTGAACATTGTGGAGTCAGATCTAAGCTTTATGATTCCTTCGGGCCCGAGGTAGACCACCCAATGTGCCAATTCGAGATATTTTGGCTGTACGTGATTTGGAGTACATGAAACTCATTTATGTTTTTTTGACTAACATTAGCATTAGATTGTAGTTAGTTTAACCTGTATGTTTAGTATAAGTTTTTTTTTTTATATGTGTATGTGTGTGTGTTTTTTTTCTTTTTCAAGAAATGTTCAAGTCAAAGGAAAACCATAAATTGTATAGTTATAAGTGTTTAGATAATTTAGAATTTAAATTTAATGTGTTCTGTAAACCATACTTTAAGTTCCCACCCTCTTTCCCATCCGTAATTTGTAATTCCTATTAACCTCGAGACGGCCGCGAGTAATCGGCTCTATCCTCCTAACTTTAGTTTTAAGATAAATGATGTATAAAAATATGAAAGTTTGGCTCTGTAAAGTTAATTCGATTGAGCCTGTACAAATAAATGATTATATAAAAAAAAAAAACGCATCTTTCCATAGCAAGTATGGTTTCTATGAACAGCATTATAGAGTATGTGTCCCTTGACTCAGCCTAATATGCAACAATCGATTACATTTTTCATTGTTACTCATAAAGTATTTGAGCTAGAAACAAAATTTAACTAGCTATACACTTCCTAAGATATGTTTAATAAGCAATCTGGTAAAATGTATCACGAAAAGCTACACAACTTATTTTATAAAGTCAGAAACTTACGAGGGATATGGATGTTATGTCGGTTTATGGTTACCAAATTGGGTCTAATCATGGATGCAAGTTCGTCCCATTCGATTGATTTTCTATAAAATGCAATCTTCGTACGGGTTTCTTCCTGATTTTCTGATTTAAGGCTTTCCCAGCTGTATTCGCTCTATCCAACAATCAATTTCACAAACCAAACTGTACTTAAACTGCTAAAAAACACTTAAGTGAGTTTTAAACATGATTTAGCGGTCATTCGACAATCAAAACATTATAATTCGCTCTACACAGATTTTGTTACTTTAATTTGTGTTAAGATGAGCCATATGAACAACATTTAACCGGAACTCAGACATTTGTATTGTAAATGTTACCAATAACATCATTTTTACTACGCATTTCATATAACAGGCCATATTTGGGAACATAGAAAATAATATGTCCCTTACATTGGGTCCATCGTTTGCTTGTTAAGTCATTGTTATCTTAATTATGTGACCTGTAAGTTTATAACATGTGACTATATTCTGTACATCTTGGCTGCACTATTCGGTTTATAGGTTCAATTTCGGCAAATTAAGATCATTGGAAGATCGTATAGATAATATGTTCAGCTTAACCAGTGAAATCATGATGCCCCAAAAGTTCAAGAAATCGAAAATTACGTGGATGTGAACTACTATAAATTGATTGATTATGTCTCAATTGCTTTGAAATCAAGCGGTCATCCTGATAGCAACATAATTTTGTTGATTATCGAAGAAATAATGACATATTTGGTACATAGGCCGAATCAAGGAGCTAGGCTAACATTACATCCCGTTACCCTATTTGCTCCACAAATAATCAAACGCAATATTCATTCATCGCAGAAAACCTAGAATATACACTGAAATAATAATGGCAATCTCAGTTTCATACATTCCGTGTTTAACCGCAGCAGTCCCGCTTTTAAACGGAGACTGTTTGGACACCCTAGACATAGGTCAACAATTCGATTCAGGGATGTCTTTTGTCGACGAGATTCCAAGCAACATTTTGCACGTTATCCCAGCAGAGCTGTTATGGAAAATTCATCCGATTTGGTGTTTACTACTACCAGCAATATTTGTTGTAGGAGTCTGTCTGTCTATAACAATGTTGACACAAGTTAAGGAGCTCTTATTCCATAACATTGGTCATAACGTTTAGCATGCTCATAGCGTGCTATAAATGCACGAGTATGAGAAAATCGAACAGGTTCAGAATAAAAACAAAAGCCGGTAAACTCGAACTAACTAGCGCTGGGTGCTTGAATTGCCGTTTCCAGCAAAGCACTCAAGTTGGTTGTAAGCTGAGAGAGCCATTCTCGCGAATTTCGATACGGATCGCGAGCACCGGGTGATCTTGAAGTGAGTATGTGAGCGATCGTGGTGAGCTGATACCCTGCTGCTGCTGCTGCTGAGGTCGAGCTCATTACGGGTGGTTGCGACAGTATCGAGTTGTGACGTATTTTAATAATTTTTCACATTTGCAATCCTGCTGGAAGTTCCCACACTCAACAGTAGTTGTTGTGCAACACCTCCTCCGAGTATTAACTAATCTGTCAATCCAAATGCACATCCGCGTGGAATTTTTTACCTTGGTTATCTGTCCAGCGGAGAAACAACTCGCACAAACCTTCTTTCACCTTTTACGGCAATAATTGCAACTACTTCTTAAAAAAACAGCATTGTCACCTCTGGCCCTAACAAGCTGTTAGTGAAATATGTTCCAGACAGACAAAAAAAACAATAACATCATCAGTCCCAAATAGATCTACGCATTGTCATGTGAGAGACATTACCTAATAGCGACAAACCAAGCCAGCCACCATTCCGGGCCAGCGCCGGCCAGCGATGACAATTTTGTTCCATCTCATTCCACCGTCTTCACCCACAAGAACGATGTTCATGTATGCACAACAACCAGTAGTGCGGCATTGATGGAGGTCAGTAAGTCACATTGCGCTCGTCGTCTCAGCTACTTATTAGCAGTTACCCAGCCCATCGTCATCGGCGCGCTACTGCAAGTTCTTTCGCAGTCTGAATTAAATCAACATTTGACCAACATTACCCACGTTCGTGACCAGGAATAAGTTGTGCGTAGAGATAATCGCCCCGCTAAGAGATTAACTTGTCCACCCCCTTTTCGGATCGGCGGCGACGAAGACGACGACGACGACGACGCCACCAAAGTGGCACTTTAGAAACAAATGATGCGTTCGCAATCGGATTTGCAGCACGAGCCAGCCTTTTATTATTTAGTTGCCCATTGTTGATGTCCCGGCTTTGCGGCAGCGGCATGCTGGAAGAATTTTTCTCGATAGTCATCACTCAAAACAAGTGTCTTTCCGCGCGGGGGGACGGCGCACTTCGTAAGGTATTCCATATTTGAAGATCACGTCACCGCAAGCCAAAGCCGCAACAGGTTGTTGGTTCGATGTTGTCGCGTTGTGGAAACGTTCCAATGGGCCGAGAATGATTGGCATTTATGCACTCACATGGAGCAATAATTTTAAATCAATTCGATTTGAACTTGATTGCTCGCGCTTAATATTCCTGGTAAACGCAGAGGTGGTGATGCTTTGGCCATTGTTTGTTACATGCAGAAACTGTACGGGATTATTGGCGCAATGTAATATTCTGTTCGTGTGAAGAGCTCTGTTAATATTGGTAAGAAGAATAGTTATAATTAACACTCAAATCCTGAGAATGAAGTAAAATCTGATTGGTTGAATGCTATCACCCTCTGCCCATTGAAGAGGGTGATAGCATTCAACCAATCAGATTTTACGGTATTCCTACCATGGATGTGTATGTATTTTTAAGAATGAAAGAAATCATAAAGTTGCTAGCTGCATGGTATTGCATATAAATTGTTTTAAATATGTTTGTTTGATAGAGTTCAAGAGCGGTTTTTTTGTTGATTACTCAAGTAACAAGACCATCCACACACCATACCTTTATTAAGTTTTATTATAGTTTTATGAGAGTCACTAGAAATCAATTCTGGTCTATGAAAACCTACACAGCATTTTTACAACGATCGTAAAACCTTGTGTTCTTAAGTTACTTTTACTCCTATCAAAGGTTTTATTTTGACTTTATGAACTCGTTAAATGCTGTTTTGAAATGCCGTTTTAGAACTCATTCGAATTATGTTTGCAAAAAAAGCTTTTTAAAACCATTTTGCTTCCAGCAAAAACATTGGCATTGCGGGAAGTCACCAAATGACCAAATAGTTTTATTGTAGGCATTGTGAAGATTGGCTTGTTGGCAAAACTGTGATTTCTTCCAATCACCATATTTAAATACATGAAATAATTGAAATGTGGAAAAATAAATACACCAAATTTTAAATGTAATACAAATGAACTGCAGATCAGAGAACAATTTTGGAATTTTTTCATTTAACCTTGTTGAATTCCATTAATTTTTAGGAAATTCATGATTAATTTATCGAATATATTTGTTTCAATTTTGTTTTTCTTGATGTAAACCGCATTATTTCCGAGGCGCATTTATTTTCAGCTCTTGTCATCCACCATAATATTAAATGCTCATATTATTTGGAGCATGATATGCTCTAAAAAACTCAATTTGTTTTGGAAATATCAGTCAAATAAAATTTACCGCAACACTAGAACTTTTTTCTTGGATATTATTCACTGTTAAATGAATCAGAAGAGCAGAGAATCGAACGAAGCAGAACAATAAAAACCAACCTCGATATCGCCGTGAAGTTTGACAGCTGTGGCCATTGGGCCCAATGCTGGTTTTGATGGCAGCCAACAGGTTTTATGAAGGTTCTCAAGTGGTCATAACATCTTTCACTAGAATATTTTCAAAATCCTTATGGTCTTGTAAAGGTTTTACTAAATTGTTTTCACAATCGTCTATAGAGTGGGCCATTTTGTACACATTTCGGCTCTCAAGATGCATAGAGGAGGTATTGGTGGACAAAACAAGTATGAATGTAGTTTCATCAATAAAGTCAGGAGGAGTGCTACACGGCTGGAATAAAACTAAAACTATTACTTGGGTATGCTTACTATCCCAAAGGGAACAATTTTGAAAATTTATTGGATCCCGTCTGACTTAGTTCATTGAAAATTTCATGATTTTTTAACATAAGTAGTTTTCCCAAGTAGATCATAGAAAGGAGCAGCAACTTATTATGGCTAAAACAAGTCACATTTATGTTATCTCAACCGGATGGCATCAAGTGTGCTACTAGCTAAGGATTCAAATGACGCAACTTAACACTTAAATGAGGATCGGTATTCTGAAAATGATTGGTTACGATAAAACCCATTGGAGTTATGTAAGGTTATTTCAAATAATAAAACAGTCGGTAAATTACACTGTGTCCAATATATTCTCATACACTTTTTCCTTGCATTGGTGTTGTCCAACTACACAACATGCTTCCCGTATGTGTTGGTGTAGTTTTGCACTATGTTCATACAAACGCTTTAAGGTTATGTCCGATTGTTTGCATTCGGTGTTTATCTTTTACCAGCGATGAAGAAGTTTCGTGCTGTGGTGATAAAAAAGTTTTTGAAAGATGAGCACCCGGGCGCTATTTTCAGAAATTTGAAAAACCTCGCAGAAATGCGGGATTTTGTGTACCGAACTATCCAAAGGAACCGTGACACCTGCTCGTTGGATGACCGGAAGAGATCCGGTCGTACTCGTACGGTGCGGACTGCACGAGTTGTTAAAGTGGTCAGGGAACGGATTAGACGAAAATCACAGCGCTCTGTACTTAAAATTGCCGCAGATCTGAATGTTTCGAGAGTGTCAATGCACAATATACTGCAAAATGATCTCGGATTCCAAGCTTTCAAGAAACGTTAGATTCCCGGAGTTTCGGAACCTTTCAAGTAGAAACGACTCGAAAGAGCAAGCCTGCTCTTGTCACGGCACGGTGGGGAAGAATTTATCTCTTCCGACAAAAAGTTATTCGTCTTGCAACAATCCCACAATGTCCAGAACGGCAGATTGTGGGCCCTCTCTTCGAGAAATGTTCCAGGGAGTGATAGGAATATTCCACGGTTCCAAAGTGCTGCGTCAGTGATGATTTGAGGAGGAATTTGCAAGCGAGGCACATTACCATTGGTTTTCATCGAAAAAGGTGTTAAAGTGCCGTATATTATAAACCGGAAGTTTTAGAGAAAGATGTCAAGCCATATGTACAAGAGGTGTTGGAGATGATCACTATGTGTTTCAGCAGGACGGAGCGCCGTCACATACTGCAAATCTCGTTCAGGGCTGGTGCCGAGACTTTTTGGACGAGAATGAATAGCCTCCCAGTTCACCATATCTGAAGCCCTTGGTTATCCTACGATGTCTTGTTTTGTTTTAGAATTTTAATTGAATATGTTTGAATATTTATCGTAGCTTTTATATAGCCCAAAAGGCAACGATTGAATCCGTAGATCTTTAGTTCTGAACCCAAGGTCAGTATGTATAAACTTAACTATCCCATGATAATCTGGTAATGACTAGTGATCTTACAGAAGATTCACTGGAGGTGTTTTAATGCATACCGTTATCTTTCATAGGTTATAAACCTAATGTTACGACTGCAAATCCTGGTGACTGATGACCTTGAACATCCAAAAATATCTCATTATATCTGTGTACCTTCCATGAGACTCACTAATTTAGTCAAATACATATTAATACTTTGTTTGGTCCAGAAATCTACAATTACAGCTAAAGATTTTAAGTTTGGACCTCCAGGACAGTTAGGATCACCTAGAACATCCAAAGATTATCTCACAGTGTCGAATGTTCCTCCAAGATATCCAATGTTTCAATACACTACGCTCTGAATACCCCGCTACGCGTTGCATACCCCAGAAAGCTTTTGTTAGTAAGTCCTTTGATCTGATCTCAAGGATAATTAAGATGACCTAGAACATGTTAAAATGCGTTATAATGTTTTTTGACCTTTAAGAATATTCACTGAATATATTTAAACATGTACTGTTACTTTGTTTGGCCTTAAAACTTACTTTTATAACTGTTTATCTTAAGTTTTGAAAGTCAGGACAGTTTGAATGACCTAGACCATCCCAAGATTATCTGTTTGTGTATTTTTACGTTCGAAAATATACACTGGATACGCTTCAATATGTGACGTAACTTAGTATAACCCAAAAAGCTAGTGTTACTACCGAATATTGACCTTCCAAATGATTCATTTAATATTTATGAATACATATGATCACCTTATATAGCCCAACTAACTACTGTTGCCCCTGTAGATCTTATGTTTTGAACCTAAGCACAGTTTGGATAACCTAGTTTATCTCAAGAATGTTGAATTATTTCTTTTGGCTTTCCTCACTATTCAACAAATATTGTTAAATACATATTGTCCCTTTGCACACTCCAAAAACCTAATGTTACAACTGTAGATCTCATGATCTGATCTCAAGGACAGTTTGGATAACGTAGATCATCCCAGTTTGTCGCAATAAAGTATTTCTCACGTTCGAAAATAGTTACTGAATATGTTTGAATACGTAGCGTAATTTTATATTGTCCAAAAAGCTTTAGTAACTGCTGTAGATCTTAAGCTCTGCACTCATGAAAAGTTTCGATGAGTATAACATCGCAAATTATCAAATAATGACTGTTGGGGAAGGTTAAAAAAAGGTCAAGGTTCATTCAATATGTTTGAATACGAATTGTAACCTTAAAGCTACTTTTACAACTGTAGATCTTAAGTTCTGATCTCCAGTACGTTTTGGATTACCTTAAACATCCCTGGATGATACAACAATATTTAACGTTTATCAACGATTTTTTTTTAATACGAATGCATATGTATCATATTCTAAGACAACGCTTCATACTGTTAATAAGGCAATTATTTTTTCTTCCTTAAACTCCTCCAATTCAGGATGTTCTAGGTTGTCAATTAGGCCTTAAAGTCTTATTTTTTTAATAATTCCCAGAATTTATTTTATTTTAAATTTGCTTAAGGTAATGTACCTTTTACGTCTATATTTTATTCGGCCATTTTCATTTCTGGGTCACATATGAACCCCTAGGCCTAAAGTTGCAAATATACTTTTGTAAGACATGGTCTAACATTTATTAATTTTTAAAAATAAATAATTTCCTCTATTGAAATTGATGCAAAGAAATATTTGAGATCGATTGGTGTACACATTTTTAAAATCTTTTGAGAAATGACTGAGATATTAACGCTCAAAACCTAACCACTTTTCGTGACGGTTGAAATTTTTGATGTATGAAGCGCATGGATGGACCGAAGAAAGTATCCCACGAATTTTCGTAGTTCGATGTATGAAAAGAACAGATTGAATAGTTGCTCACACATTGTACCGCTGGGAGAAGCAACTGATACAAGGCACACCTTGTGTTCTTCGATGAATACCTTGGAGGATGAAAATTAATCGATGGATTAATTTGGCCAAGGGTCCTTACTTTGTTTGAGCCATGCCGGCCCGGTCCACTTTTGCATTTGGTGGAGAAGTTTGGCAGGCGTTAGGCTACGAGAGATATCATCAGTCGGGTTGTCTTTTTTGGAACCGTGATTCCCGAGGTTGTCCAACGGTCGGTTCTGGACTTTCGACTGGTAGCTCCGTAGACAGCTCCGCAGCGCACAGTTCAAAACGCGTTATAGAATGACGAGTCTTCAATGTTGTCATTCTCGAGTTTGCTGCAAGAAGAGTATCGGATTTTGGCTGTCAGATCAATCCGACTGTGGTAACTGACTGCTCTTCGGAGATTTCAATAGACTGGGGGTCCTCCTGAACAATCGGTCCGACGAGAAGAAGATCATTCAGCAAATTACCAGACGACGTACAGTAGAAGCATCAAATACGACCCAAACCTTGGTCGTAGTACGCTTGCTTTAAATGCCAGAGAATCGTCCACTGGATCTTCGAGTTGTTGCATCTGGCCAAGTCGTAGATATTCAACCATGAACTCATGAAAGCCTGTTTTCACTGCTTCGTTCTTTTTCGGTCTGCGTTCGAAGCACAGTTAACGTCTCTTGGCAATGTCTCGAGACTCACCGAGTTGGATGTGGGAATCCTGTGTCTTTGGAAAAGTAACTACGTATCTCTAAATCAGTTGGATGTGGGAATCCTGTGTCATTGGAAAAGTAACTACGTATCTCTAAATCTCCCACCAGTATCCCTAATCGTTGTAGCTTGGTATAGTTCTTCACAAGCGGCTTCTTCCACCGAATAGGTTCGTCCAGGCTTCACGGACTCAATTCCCAGAACCGCTCCAAAATGGCTTCAAGATTTCAGGTGATGGCTATGTGACAAACCGGAGATGAGGAAGGAGGTGTCCATCGACCGATGACAGCCCATCCAAAAACTATTTCAAACTGTACTGGAGATCCTTTGCCAAGAAATATTCTTCCATTTTTGACATACGAGCGGAATTACTCGATTCGGAGCAGCAGGTCAATGGTCCCCGAAATATTGAACGTGGGATCAGCTAATTCAATGGTCGGAGGGATTTTCCACGTAGATAGATCGACGTTCGAAGTGGGAAGTTCTGCAGTTGGCTTGCGGTTGTTTCTCCAGTACCGGTGATGGAAACATTTACTCGGTCAGACCGCAGACATAAGCGACGTGTTTAGATCAGAGCTCGAGCGGAATGTGACTTTCCGAATCGATCTTCAATACAGACTACGGCGGTAGAGAGGAAAACAGCTGTAGGATGAGTTGATAAATCCGTTGGCACTTGTGACTGTATTGTGGATTGGGCGGTTTGCTGGACCATGGAATTGGATGTTGCCCTGTGCAACAGCGTGTAATAGCACTCATGACAGTGATGGTAAGCGAATCGTTCGATATGCGATGTCTTGAAGTAGCTTTTGAAAGATCAATTCTCGGCGTTGTACAATTGCTTGGAAGGTTGAGCATTGGAACAACGGATGCTTATCCGGGCATGCAAGTAGCGGTATGGGCTGCCGCCTTCTTAAGCGAGTACTTCTTGCTGAATGGGTACCAGCCACCTTGATCGGTGATACACGTGATCGATGTTGGATCTCGGATGCCACTGTTTGCAAAATTCATACTCGCTGAAAGAGGAATTCGATACATGCTTTGTATCTCATGTTTTCCGTAGTTGCTGCATGCTCTTCCCAAGCTCTCAGGGTCCCTGGATTCATTTTGTAGGATAGCATTCAGACCAGTTTAGACAAACTCACCGAGCTTTGCCAGTGCCTTAACGTGGCGTTGTAAGTCGCCTACAATCAGTGTATTATTGTCGAGGAAAATCGAATATGTTTAAAAGAGTTGGCTATTCCAATACATGTTTCCGAAAAATTAACATAGACGAACAATTCCAGCTAAAAAACAACGATAACTTTTATTCCTCACATGAAATAAATAACAAAATCATCACCGCTTGGCAAAGTTGGTAAAACATTCAAAAAAAACATCGTGTTTGAATAAAAACAAATCAATCAAAAGCTGGACTCAACTTTTCAATACACTAGTGAAAAAACAGTATAAAGACAACGTATATTTCACTGATTTAACGTTTGTCATGTGAGTTTTCTCAGGAAATTTTGTGTATATGCGAATGTATTAGTGAGATACATTTTGGTTATTCGTTGATTCGCCAGGTATCAATCTATGTTTGTTATTTGTCACATTTTTTTGTTATCATGCCTGGAAATACGTTTATTGGCGGTAATCTGCGTCATGTTGTATATTTTTTGGTTTAAATAGAAAAGTGCCGTTTGCAAAGGTTGAAAAGATGAATTGAAGGTTAATCAGAAACGAAAACAATAATGTTATAATGTAGAAGGAGATGTTCGGTCATCACCATGAGGCCCCAAAAGTGGTCATTAATGTTCGCTAGAAATGAAAGATATGATGAGAAAGTGTTGCTAGTTCCGTCAGTTTACGGCAGGTTGTGAAAATTTAAAAGAAGTATTGAAAATTGGGCGAATGGCTTGGATATAGCGATACTCGAACCAAGCACGCTCTCCTTTGCCTTACGTCCCACTGCGGAGTTAGTCCAGGCACGAATGAATCCACCACCTCAAAAGGCAAAAGAATGCGCGCCTGACCGTGCTCGCGTATTCATAATTGCTGTGATGGTTCTAGCGGTTGTTTATACACACTCCATTTTGTTGCCTATATGAGAGAGAAACTCTCTCCTTTTGTGTTTATTTCTTCTGAAATTTGAGTAGTAATTATACTAACAGTAATTATCTTAATACTAATACTACTTGTAGGAAAATTAGTAAAAGCAAGGATGCTGCTCATAATAATCCTCCGGATGGACGAAAAGTATGTCACGAAGCAATGAGGTCTATACAGGTGAAGAAGAAGTGGTTAAGTTGTATTAGTGTAATGCAAAATACTGTCATTGTGTTCGAGAGATGATGCACAGCCTGATTTTTTGTAAACATGCGTGACGTAGGTCTCCAAAAACAACAATTTACAACAGCAGGAAATCACAAGGTGGAATGTTTATTTTCGGTTAATTGGTAAAGTTTTTAGAAGTTTTCGGCAGAAAAATGCCTTTTTGTGCACTAAAAGGATACGGACAAAAACTTAACTTGCTTTGTTATCATTCGCTTGTTTTTGGAGTTTTACGTCACTATCCGAAATCATGGATTGATTACACATTTTTCGTTACTAATACCGACAAACACCTTGCTCTTCGCCACCTGTATAGACCTCATTGGTCACGAAGCAGCAATATGGACGTTCATACAACTTGACACTGCGCATTGAAAGGCGAACAAAATGGAGAACCTGTCATCGGCATAAATTAGGAAGGGAATGAGTCTGCCCGTCGGATTCGTCAAGTTTTAAACGAGGATCCCAATGTTTAGTTCGTTTTTCCTTCGAGTAATACCGGTTTTGGGACGACGAATTCAAGCAAGAGACACCAATGAAAGAGAAATAAAACTTTGGCGATATGAACATGACTGGAAAAACTTCTATTTGCTTCATTTCGACGCGAATGAAATCAGAAATGTTTTGCCAGTTGTTGGAAGAATTTCTTTTCTCATTTTACGAAAATGTTGTGATTGAGAACATGATTTTCCAAAAAGACAATGCTGATTGCCATGTCTCCAAATAAACGGAGGGGATTTTTAAGCATCACGACATCCCTGTATTTCAGCCCTGATCTTTATTTTTTATTTTTTAAATGAGTGACCCTCCGCTCTCCCTGCACCAAAAAGCTTTTTATTAAGCCCCCTGGTAGTGGACATTCAAAACTCAGCTTTGTATGAAAATAGAGTAAGATAAAATGCATAGGCTGAGCATGTATTGATTTGGAAACTGGAAACTAGATCTGAGAGACTAACACTAACAAAACGACTTTGTGCTACTAGTGGATAAAGTGTCCTTTTAAAGAAGCACATGCTGTAGAACAAAAGAAATAAAATTAAAATATGATTTAATGAACAAACGAGCAAATTACTTTTATCTTCAACTGCGTGTGACAAGAAAAATATAATAGTAAATTTAAAACACAAGGAGAGAAGTTTAAATTATGAGAGCGGGTATTTTGCTTAGTAAATAACGTGTTATTCTCATTTGAATAATATATGATGGAGCCTCTGAATATCTCTTGGCAGAATGTTATATTTGGCTGGGCTTACAAAACCAAACCGTCTCTGACCAAAGTTCGAGTACGCACGAGGCCGTGAGAGATGATTAACTTGTTTGGTGTTGTGTAATCGTGATGTCAGACTTATAGTTAAGTTGTTGATACATGCTGTATTATGTAGCACATTGTGGATTAAGAGTAAAGTTTGTTCTTCACACAAGCCTTGAATAGGCAATATTTTATGGGAGAGTTCTACATACAAACGAGCTGTTGGAAACAGGCATGGTAGGTTATAGATTATTTTAATGCATCGGTTTTGTAGTATTTGAAGTTTTTTAAGCTTGGATTTGCAAGTTCTTCCCCATACAATAATTAAGTAGCTCAACTGAAAGTGCATGTGTGCAAAATTAAACATAAGTAAAGCTTTTCGATTATAAAGACAGCCTACACGTTTCAAGATTCCACACAATGAAGAAACTTTCATCGCAAGTTCCTTAATGTGAGAATTCCAAGACAATGTACAATCCATATGAGCTCGCAGATATTTTTTTTGCTGGGTGTATTATCATTGCGACCATTGTGTTGATCTATTGTGATACATGAGGAATAATAGAGTTCCAATATTACTCCCTTGGGGTACTCCAGTTGATATCAGTCTTAAAGAACTATTTTCCCCGTCATATGATACAAGCTAACCTCTGTTCTGCAAATAGCTACGAATTATATCATTTGCAATGCCTCTGATCCCATAATGGTCTAACTTACATAACAGTATATCGTAATTCAATATATCGAACGGTTTATTTAAGTCCAGAAACAATGCTTCTACATAACACTTGGAGTCAATTTTTTCAAGAATTTGATCAACAAGTTCAGTTATAGTCATAGTTGTGCTACTTCCATGACGAACTCCATACTGCATGTTGTAAATAATCTTATGCCTCTCTAAGAATCGAAGTATGCGATAATCAACATTTTTTCGAATATCTTGTTGAAAACTAAAAGAGTCGATATAGGTCGATAGTTATCCGGTTTTGAGGCATCTACCGACTTAAAGATAGGGAGTTACTTTCGCAGTTTTAAAACGGTCGGGGTAAACACCTCTTTCAATAATTAAATTGAAACAATCAGATAAAATCCTAGAGAAGGTAACAACGTTAGTTTTGACTACATGTACTGGTAGAAAATCAAGACCAGGGCTCTTTTTGGTTTCTAAATTTTTGATCAACAGCACAACATGAAAGTTGCAAAAACAATGAGCTAGGGAACTATTCTGCATGACGTAGTGGATTTCTTTTCGTCGGGATGAAGTTTTCTGCCAACTTTGAATCAACAGTTGAAAAGTGTTTGTTTAAAGCTTCACATATTGTTTTACTCTAGTTCTCATCTTAATATTAATCTTAATCCAATTGAAAACGTTTGGGGGTTACTTTCTAATAATCTTTTCAATCATGTTAGGGGTTCTGAAACGGCTGGCCAATTAAAACGGGCGAATTAAGTTGAATGGTCTAAGATGGATCCGAAGATATTCAAGAACATCATAACTTCTATTCTTCGACGATTGGAAGAAGGTTTAATGAGAACAGGCGATGCTACACATTACTAAAGATCTTTATTAGTTGGACGAACATTTTGATAGTTACTTCCAACCCAAAAAAAAAAATGAAATTATTAGTATTTACAGATATAGAAACTAAGAAACAAACTTTTTTTCACAAACCATATTGCTTCAACAATCGGCAGTGTATAGGATTTTAAATGATTATTCATTAGCAAATTCTAAAAGTGTACTCTTTGTGACCTCTTTTTGCTTCAACGATTGACTGCGATTGCTTAGGGATGCGTTCGATCAAGATTTTGAGGTGCTGTGGATCCAACGCATTGCAGGCCTGCTCCAGTAACGCAAAATATGTTTCTTGTTGTTTACGAGGGTGTTCTTCGACTCTATCGTTGAGAATTAGCCCGAGGTTTTTAATAGTGTTTATATCAGGGCTCTCCTGCTTTACAAAATGTATTAAAGTTTTGCGTTCACCTTTGTAATAAAGTATTCTTTTTCAAAAAACAAAAAACGATATCAAATCATTCTGCTTTAAGTCAAGCGTAGCACAATCATCTCATCAGACGTCTCTGCATCTTTCAGCACAGCATTTAATCAACACAAATATATTTAAATAAACCAGATGACATCGAAACTTCGAGTCCACCACCGGCGACATAATGCACAAATACTGCACACATCCAATTTAACTTTACAATTAACATCTTCCACAGTAACATCGAGTTGAAAAAAAAAATATTGTCCATTGCTCATCGAACCCGCGGAGTGTTAACGCGAGAACAAAAAAAATTAAACACTCACATCCCAAAGCATCGCCTTTATTGAATCAACGCGGTCGCGCACATGCTTGAAGCTTGAGGAGTAGCGGCTCGCGCGCGCGTTCCTCACCGCTACCTATATGTGCCATGTGCGAGCATTGCGACGAGCGGGAATATTCCGTGCTATCTGTATATCTACACCTTGGTGGCCGCCGATGGCGCTCAGTTCACAACTGAACGATCTTGGGATAACAACAACCTGCTAGAAGCTCATCGTGTCGTACCGTATGTGTGTCGTAAGTGTACATACTTGACAGCCGAAAAAAAGTCAAGTGAGAATAGTGATTAGTTTGTGAGTGACCCGGAGAAAGAACCGAAGGGAAAGAGAGACGCAGTGTGAAGCAAGTGCAAAACTTTGATAGACTGTTGTGACGTACGAAACTAACTCGAGAAGAGGCTCTTTCATGGGGACAAGAGTCGAATAAGTAAGTGGATCAACTTCCTTCCTGCTATTTCCCTGCCTTTTGAAGTTTTGTGTAAAGTGACGCTCTTGGTTGAATGGGACACTAAAGTGTGAACTGGAACATCTATCGGTGATTAGCGTGAGAGTTTTCGGACTAACTATGCCACTCAAGGGGCGAAGATGTTTCGTTTTCAACAAGCGAGTATGATACGCACTCGATTCTCTGACTGTGGCTGGTCTTTAGATAAACAGGAAAAGAAAATCGGGCGTGGTTCTTGACAAAGTAGCATCACCTCCTGACTCATCACCGTCTCAGCGGATAGTTTCATTCAAGCGTCAACAAGCAATTACCAAAGCACGAGATAAATCTGATCTGCATATTCATTACTGCTTCCTCCAGTTGATAGTTCTCACGGTGTCAAGCCGCGTTAGGCACAATTCAATCAACAACAACTCGACACGCGTTTGCCACCTCACCCGGGTTACAAGAGTGTTATCTATACTTGAGACCGAGACTGTGGGAAAAAAAAGGCACGATTGCTTGGAAAATCGCGCATTAATTGCAGTGTTATTAACGTTATTGCTGCGGTTGGAGGGATCCTTCCGATTGCATCTGGGGAAAATTAAATATGATTGAAATTCATTACTTGACGATGATTAACTAATCTGTTTGAGTGGTTTCGAAATTGATCAGGGTTCTGCTTATTTTAACGTATTGAAAAACTTAGTGTTGCGATTGAGATTAAACTTTTCAATTGCTGCTTTAAGATGACAGGAAATGGCGAATAAATGAATTGTTAATTTTTAAGTACTATTTCCCTCGACTAGTCTAGTCATCGCATGTATACAAAGGTATTTGAACGAATCCTGAAGTCTATGGAGATATATTCATTACTTTTTTGTTGTCATTTTAGATATCTTCTGAACACCAACATAGATTTCTATTTAAATCGGGATTTTTTTGAATCTGTGGAAACAAGATCGCAGCAAGCTCTTCCTTTTCAAGAACGGTTGAGTTTTTTTTCCTATTTATTTTCGACAATCCTTCTAGTCGAGATCCTTTTAGTTTTTCTTTTACTGCTCTAATTTGTTTTTTAAACATTGTGATGTCAATGATACTACAGCTAAGATTATATTGTCACATTTTTCGATTCGTGGGTTAATTTTCTTTGCTTAATTTGTTCGATGTGGTATTTCTGAGAATAATGATCGTGTTCTATGATGCCGGGAGGTACTAGGTAAGCCAAAAGTTTTGAAAGTGGAAATGAAAATACATGTTTGGAAATCCATTTTATTGCTCATTAAAGTAAAAATGTTTTGTGTTCTTCTGCAAACCGGGGTTTCTTCACTTTTTTTTCATCAAACTGGTCCAAACGTACACAATAATAATCAGAGTTGGAGATAATCTATCCATAAAGTTCCTTTTGCATCTAAAAAGCCAGAGGGGAACCTTCTTGGCCGATTTCTGGACACGAACTCGATTCTGAGCTGATGTGCCTGATTCACACCACTCCGTAGCCTCTTGTTTTGATACAGGATCATAGTGAAAGACCCAAGTTTCATCCATAGTGATAAATCGACGCAGCAAATCCTTTTTATCATTTCAAAATTGCTCTAAATGTTGCTTAGGAAGTCACATTTGAACGTGTTCGTGTTGCATTGTTAGCTAGTGCGACACCCATTCTGCACAGAGTTTTTGAAACCCAAAACTTAAGCCAAATTATGCCATGTTGTTCCATGTAAGGTGCCTATGTTGTCAGACACATATCCACAGTCGATGGATGATCTTCCAAAACCATACCCTGTATATTCTGGTGTTGAAGCACTTGTTGGACGTTTTGGGCGTGGATCGTCTTCAACGCTTGTACGGCCACGCTCAAACTCCTAAACCCATCGTTGAATGGTTGTTAATAAAGGAGAAGATTCCTATGATACTTGCATCATCTTTGCATGGTAGCCGATGAATTTAATCACCGCAGGATATCTGGATTTTGCTCTGATTGCTCCGGTGATATTTGCTGCAAAGTTTGGCCTAGTTGATTCCACTAAAAAATTTTCACTGACGGGTCTTTGAAAGAGGACTCCGCTGGCTTTGGTGTATACAATGAAAATTATAGCGTCGCTCGCAAACTTCAAGCACCTTGTACTGCTTTTGTCTGAATTGTCGGAAACTCATTTTTCCTTAGAAACTGTGGCCTCGCTTACACCGGATAAATACTTCATTTTCACGGATAGTCTCAGTTCTGTAGAGGCTTTTCGCTCCTTGAGGCCGGTAAGGCACACCTCTTATTTTCTTATGAAAATACGAGGTCTTCTTAGTGCTTCATCTTCACGTTCTCTTATAATCATCTTTGTTTGGGTCCCTTCTCATGGTTTGATTCTTGACAATGAGAAAGCGGACTCACTTGCAAGGGTGAGCGCTATGGAAGGCGATATTTATGACCGACAAATCGCCTTCAACTAATTTTGCTATATATTTCGTCAGATAGCTGGCAGTATAAATGGAGTAAAGGAGATTTGGGGCGATGGCTACATTCTATCACTCCTAAGGTGTCGAAGAAGTGTTGGTTCAGGGGATTGGATGTGGGTCGAGACTTCATTCGCGTGATGTCTTGCCTCATGCCTAATCAATATTCTTTGAACGCTCATTTGTTCCGTGTTGGGCTGATAGACAGCAATCACTGTGAATGGACAAGGTTACCAGGACGCAGATCACGTTATTTGGTTTTGTGCTCAGCATTGTGGAGTCAGATCTGAGCTTTATGATTCCCTTCACGCTCGAGGTAGACATCCCAATGTACCGATTCGAGAACTTTTGGCTGCACGTGATCTGGAGTCTATGAAACGTATTTATGTGTTTATACCTAACATTAATTAAAGATTGTAGTTTGATTGACTTTCTTGTTTAGGTTAAATTTTCGAGGAATGTATACGTCAGTGTGTGATTGCGGTTGTGTATGTGAGTGTGGTTGTGTGTGTGAGCGAGTGATTTTTTTTAAATTTTAAACATTCATTTCAACGTGAATTAAAGTTCTAGATATATAAAAAACATAGTTCCTTATGCTTTATGCAAAATTTCCACCGCAATTTTCCCATCCATACAATTGTTATTTTTATTAACCTCGAGACAACCGCGAGTAATTGCTTTTACCTCTTTAACCTTAGTTCTAAAAAAAAGTTGAGTTATTTAAATGGCATAAAAATTTCAGTTTTTCTACTGCTACATAGATGTCACTATCAATTTTTTTGAACTAAACCTGGTAGTGTAAAAGGTTCAGTGCGGTATTAATTTTGCTGAGTTAATCGGATGCGCAATAATGTTATTGACGAAACAGAGCCTTGCCAAATCGCAGCGTTCTTAGAGTGTTTGTATGTCGATGAGCATACAGCGTGGTTCATATGATGGGAGAGGCAATGTACGTAGGGCATATAAAAACAATTGTTTTCGGACGAATTCTATGCGTTCTTCCTAACGGCAGAATAAAGAGGCGATAAACGTACTTTCGTTCATTTGACTCCATGTTAGGTGTACGTATATCGCTTCAACTTTATACTCATATCCGCTTTCACATGCAATCTTGTGTTCACTGGGTATGTAATGTTGTAAATTAAAACTGTACCTGGCTGTATTAACCCTAACATACTATTTGCCTTGCAATGATGGTGTTATAATTTTCAACAAAAGTGAGTTCGGAGTCTAGAATAACACCCAGATCTCTTACAATTTTTGCTTTATTCAGCTGTTTGATGCTCTATGAATACTAAAATATTAGGTATTTCAATTTTACTGGTGAATTATAAAGCTTGTCTACGTTAAATTATGGACACTTTTCTTTGGTTTGAATTATTTCGCGAATCGCTGAAACGTTTCATATATACGAAAACTGAAACTCTCCACTTAATTTTGTGGCACAACATCTTTCATTTTTGTTACATTCAGTAAAATGGCGTCGAATCATGTGGAAGTGCGCAAACGCGTTTTACACCAATGGCACCAAAACCACAAAATCCAAATTTATCGGTACGCGATCTTGTATGATGTATGATGATGTATGATATGTACTACCACCCATTGTAGCACGGAAACTAAGTCCAACAGCCATGGCCTCTCCTCGCTGTTAGACTTGATCAAGCTTAAATAACCACTAATATCCTTCTCATGCCATTGTATGAAGGGTCAAAAAGGGGTTGGGTAGATCGATAGGCAACATCACTTATACGTTTCCACAGGGATATAAAGAATCTCCTTCCAACAACAAGATTGAACAATTGGTCAAAAGAGCAGGCTATCTAACATGAGGATGCCCAAATGGGCGGGGAGAAGAGCCCGCCCTCTATTCACAAACTGTTAGCAATAGGGAGTTGGCATTCCCACTCTCCCGATCCAGAGTGCATCAATCGGGTGCCCTGATGGTCCCTCCCAGTCCCATGAAACACTTATATAATAGTGTACATATTTATGTCAATAAAAAATACTACAAGCATTCGTATCTATTATATATGATCTTCATTCGATTTATCCTGAAATGCAAGAAATGTTGTAAATTGTTAATGTGTATACTTCTGTGGGTCCACGCACGCTTAAGCACGTTTTTGTTCGTTTGCAGTGATAGCAGCAATTCGCCAAAAGCGTGGTTTGAGGTATGCTGGAAAAGTTTGTTGAATCTATTGAAATTTTATAGATCTTACATTTATACATTTTAATTTAGAGTTGCCATGGTTACTGTCTGCTTAATGTTGATTTTATAACAGCAATCCACTTTTATTTTTGCTGACCCGATAGTTATTGCTCCTGAGTTAGGAGTTGCTCCTGAAAAAGGGAAGATTCAATCGAAAGGGAATGAAAGGCAAATGCACATAAACAACAATAAGTAATGTTTCAATAATCTATGATGCAAAATCAATGAACAATATTTATTTATTTATTAATTTATTTAATCAACTTAGTTCATCGGACTTATTGTCTACATGACACAAACTTAAAACTAAATAAATCGAGCATTACAAATACGAGCCAAAAAGTGAACTGAAGATTCGCCAAATTCAAACAATTCTTCGACAATCGTAAACGCTCGCATCATAGTTGTTAGAGGTTCGTTGTTTCCAAACGCTGTAGAAGAGTACCACTCCTTAATGATTTTGGAGGAACTCGGATGTTCAGTTGAGAGAGAAGCCTCGAGCAGCCGACCTCTCCATTCAAAAGTTTAGCAACAAAACCTGCATGTTGAATTTTTCCGTCGGCGTTCCAAAGTATGCAATTGCAGCAGATTGCAGCAATCTGAATACGGCTTCGCTAGCAGAATTTCAGGGTTGATTGTATCAAACGTGGCTTTAAGATCAGTATAGACGACATCTTCTTGTGCCCCTTCCTCCAATTGATCAAAACAGGTCGTGGTAAAATCTAGGAGATGCGTGGTTACCGTTAAAAAATAAAATTCTTATGTTTTGATTTTTTATTACGATTTTGTGGAAAGAGTTAAGTGTTTGAAGATTTTTATCACATGTTTACCGCTAGCACTAATTATTATGACGGAAAGTTTTCAGCCTATTATTGCGTTTAAACTAATTCCCATGGCTTTTATTGAAAGTTTTACCGGTCAATTTTGAATTATTAAATGAGAACTATCAATTTTTTATTGCTATTTTAAGTTTTTCTAGGGCGAATTGATATTTTTTCGTTGACACAGTGTTTAATAATTAAGTGGCGATTTCACATATTTTAATTGCTATTTTTTCCATTTTTATTGATGTTTTATTACCCTGCCATTTACAAACATTTCTTTATTTCTGACAATTTTGTCCCAGCTTGTTTCAGTTCCAGGGATAATTGAAAGCAGAAGATTTTTGTTATCTTTTATTTTGACTGGATATTTCATGTGATTAAATTTCTGACAGAACACCATTATTTCAGTCGCATTCTGAGCATGAGCATGAGCATAATTGACCGCCTGAGGTTGCTACGCCGTTATTGCCAGATCAGCTGCTATTACATAGAATGCAGGACACTGCTGATCTCAAACTTAAAAAAATACCGGTGCCAGCCTCGCTCGAATGCAGGACAAGTAGGGAATGGATAGGAATATGTTGACGTGATACTCGCTTTGAAGGAGGAAAGCATCGACACCGCGATGATTGCAGACCTTCCGGAAAATTCCGGGATCAAGAAGTTTGACAATCGCTGGAATGAGTGTATCGAGGGGGCTACATTGAATAAAACAAAAAAATACATTTTTTTTTTCATTCACAAGGAGGTTACTTTTTACACCACCATACAGGCAAAACGGTTTTTTTTTCGGGGTAGAACCATCTGTGTTTAGCACAACGATGTATTTCACACAAAAAACTCTTTTCACGGCGACTATTCTGATTTCGAATGAGTGTTATACTGAATTATTATAAGAGTTTGCTTACGCATGACACCTGCCTCATTTGTAAATCCTGGCTGATCTCGAAATTTGCACGATTCCTGTTCGATAAATACCAAAAATTTCTTAAAATCATGTTTCGGTATTGAAAATCGTTCGTCGTTTAAAGTTTGCATACTGCTGGCATGTTATGATTTCTTTATTACAGACATATTCCTATTATAGCAAGTTGGTAATGTTCTCTTCAAATTCCAATCAGTGCTTAAAAGTGTTTCTGTTCGTTTCAGTGCGTTAGACAGAACCCCTACCTTGCAATAGGAATCAAACATTTTTAAGAAAGCTTTTTTAAAGAGAAAGTGAATGTTGCAAAATATGGCTGCAAAGTATCAGAACAGCAATCAGAGTGAATAATTCTTTAAGCTATTTTATATAATAGCAAACGTTTAATGTTGACTTTGAAACATTTTGAGAAATGACTAAGGGTTTATTAAACTCCTGTACGAAGCTAACCGTTTAAATTTACCAATTAACATAATGATTTTTATACAGTTACATGTTCTGAAAAGAATCCTTGTATGTTATTGTAAATAACATTAATATTGCTCACAGATCCTCAGCTGTCTTGCACGCCATAAAGAACCGTGTCCGTATCATCATTCAAACCACACGGCCCTTTTCAGGGCCTTCAAATGCTTTCAATAGAGTGTACAATAGAAATGTCTCACATACTTACTTTCTAATGCTGGTCTAACGTTCCAACAAGACTCTACCCACGCTTTTTTGACCTAGACTACGTCGATCGGCTAGGGCAGAGGTCAAATTAAAATGTTTCAGTGAAAAATGTATTTTTGAAGGTTAGTTCTTATAAAACGCTCTCTATCTCCAATTGGGTGAAACATACTATTTTTATGTCTTCAGCAAAGTCGTTTGTATTGACTTTTTCTACAATTTTGCTGAAGACATCATTTTTCTATCTCAAAGTCCCAGAAAAGTTGAATTTTTATCTTACTTTTAGGGGGATTGGTCACAAACGTCATGCCGTCAAAATATGAAACTTGTCATATCTAGCAACTTTGCCAAAGACGTCATCGCTCTAGCTCCACTATTTAGGGAGCTATGAGTTAAGAGCGTTAAAATCGACCACTGTGCGCTGTGCTAAAATGCTAAAAAACTAAATATATTTTAATTCTAGTCATGCTGCTCCTTGTTTAAACAACAATCTATGATACTCCACACAAAAAAGCAATTTGAGAACCCAGTGAAATCAGAGGCTCCAGAAGCACCACATCCCCACCGGTAACTCTACACTATTCTTCACATACACACTTATACATACATATACACACATATACATACATGTATATATTCGTATGTTTATGTAAATGATATAATGGTAGGATCTCACCCAATTATTATCTGAAGCTTGTAAAGGGCGAACACAAAATTATTGCGACACATTCAACAGGGCATATCTTTTTTACCATTGGGTAAAAATCAATCAAATTTTGCACACTTTCTCATTGATGTGTATTGTTTACATGCTGTCAAACTCGAAGTCGTGTTTTTCGATTCAACGAAAATGGAGGTGAACCAACGCGAGTCGAGAGAACAAATTCTTTCCAAACACCTGGAATTTCCTGACCTGTCGCACCGGCAGTTGGGAAAAATGTTGAACATTCACCATTCAACTGTCTGCAGAGTGTTGAAGTGGTTCCAGGAGTGGTTGACGTTGGATCACGGCAAATGAGCTGGAAGAAAACCGAGACCGGAGAACAAAAAGACGGAGGGAAAGGTGAAGCGGATGATTAAAGCAAATCCCAACGTCTCAAGCCATGATTTGGCTAAAAAAAAACGGCATGTCGCAGAGCTACGTCCCGAATGCAAAGAAGAGAGCTGGACTACATACATACAGAAGGTACAGAACTTCCCAAACCGTGATGAGCGGCAACAATCGACGGCTAAAACTCAGGCACGGAAGCTCTACGAGAAGATGCTGACAAAATATGGCTGCTGTGTGATGGACGACGAAACGTATATAAAAGCCGATTTTAAGCAAATTTCGAGGTTGGAGTTTTCCACCGGCAAGAGCAAGTTCTATGTGGACGACAAATTTAAGAAGAAGAAAATGTCGAAGTTCGCCTCCAAATATCTCATTTGGCAGGCCATATGCTCTTGCGGACTGAGGAGTGAGCCTTTCGTGACATAGGGCACAGTAAATGGCGAGATCTACAAATCTGAGTGCCTCGAGAAGCGCCTTTTGCCGTTCTTGCAGCAGCACGACGAAACTCCGCTATTTTGGCCAGATTTGGCATCATGCCACTATTCTAAAAGTGTTCTGGAGTGGTATGAGGCCAATTCTGTCCATTTTGTTCCAAAGGACATGAATCCGCCAAACTGTCCGGAGTTGCGCCCGGTGGAGCAGTACTGGGCAATGATGAAGCGGGAACTTCGGAAGAGCAAGAAGACAGTCAAAGACGAAAAGAACATGTTAAGAAAATGGAAAAAAAACTGAGAAACTGGTACCGGATGACACTGTAAAGACTTTGATGGAGGGTATCAAGCAAAAATGCGTTCAATTTTACACTCAAGGCTCCATCGATTAACTTTTCTTTTGATTTTTGAAGTAAATATATGTATATAACTACCCTAAAATTTTGGTTTGATTCTAAACATTATAAAAAAATTGGCATGACATTTTCGGTGTCGCAATAATTTCGTGTTCACCCTTTATCCACTCGAGGAACCAACGTCTTATCGTGCAGCATAGAAGCCTGTGCTGGAACGGACTGTCCACAATGTTCCTTTCTCTTTTCCTTTTCTCTTTACTTTTCAAACAAAGCACTTCAAACAAGACCCCGTAAACACAACTAAACTCCTCTAGGTCTAGTTTCAAGCACACAAGCGCGGTGCCTCTTCTGTCATAGCAGCGGACTTTCCCTCAAGACAGTTTTAGAACCACGTTGTAATTATTCTTGAATTTCAGATTCCTTGCACTCTGTGCAATCGATTTGCGCCCGATCCGATGGTCCTGTACAAAAAATACAACACCCGGCGGCCACCAGTGGTTCTGACGAATTTTGATTGTATTGCTGCGAACTGATACTACTCACGCTGCGAATTCAAACGAAAAACACCACCGCAGCTTTCCTGCCTGGCCTTCTAACTACTCTACCTTGGTTCTGATTTTGTTTCTTCTCAGGCCCATGGAATTAATGTGTAAACCTGCGCCATCACTTGCAGTTCTTGCAGTTAAAAACCATAACCGAGAAAAAAAATTGCAGAAAAATAGTGACACCTTTCGAAAGCACAACCGTTTGTGCGCAGAGCTTGCTGCGATCCGTCTTATTTTAACTTAAAAAAATATCTAGGCAAAACCTATGGGGAGTTTGCTTGATGATTGTTCAATTACTTTTCAGTTCTTTGCTAATACGTGAGCGGCTGTAAGCAATACACTCTGAAGCGAAACTGGTTAAAATTTGATCAATTTCCGTCAAGTATGAAAAAAGGAACGCAAGGATGAAAATGTCGCAATTGTTATCGAATCACCCTCGCCCTACACACATTCTGTCGTAGGACTTTTTGATCCAGCATCCGATATGTAAGAAATTTGGTTTGTTGTCTAGTTATTGACATGAATAAGATTTGGAAAATATCTGAATCTTGTACGATTAAATTAACTGTAGGATAGTTTAAAGCCGAAGATTAGTTACAATCAAATGGGATCATAAGGATGATTTGAAAAGAAAGCACATAGGGTAAGGGGATGTAATGTTAGCCTAGCTCCTTCATTCGGCCTATGTACCAAATGTGTCATTAATTTAGAGATAATCAACAAAATCATGTTGCAATTAGGATGACCAATGTAATCCGAAACCATTGAGACAATATTAATCAACTTATAGTTGTTCAATTCCGCGTAATTTTCAATTTCTTGAACTTTTGGGGCATCATGATTTCACTGGCTAAGCTAAACAGATGATCTACAAGATCTTCAAGTGATCTAAATTTGGCTTAATTGAATCGATAAAACAAGTAATGCAGTCTGGATGTGCAGAAAATAGTTACACTTTACAAACCAACTGTTCACATAGCTAAAATAACAATGATTTTACGAGAAAATCGTAGACACGATGTTGGGGACACATTTTTTGGAATGTTTCCAACTATGGCCTGTTGTATCAATAACGTAGCAAAAAGGTTGTTATTGGTAAAATTTTAAGTGGAAATGCATGAGTTTGCTGTTGTTTGTTTTCAAGTTGCTCATCTGAACACAAACCTAAGGAACAAAATCATTGTATAGTGATTTATAATGTTTTCATTATTGAACGGCTGATAAATCATATATGCACATCACTTAAGTGTTTCGAAGCAGTTTATTTTAGTTTGTTTTGTGAAATTATGTGTTAAGTAAAACGAATACAGGTTGCAATACCTTACTTCATAAAATTAGAAAAAAAAACGGACGAAGACTGCTTTTATCAATAAATTCATCGGATGGGATGAAGTTGCATCCATGAATAGACCCAATTTGGTGCCTATAGACCGACATTAAATCCATATCCCTCGACAGTTTCTGGCTTTATAAAGAGAGTTGAGTAACTTTTCGTGATAAATACTAACAAATGTCTAATCAAACATATCTTTGCAAGTGTATAACTAATTCAATCTCGCTTACAGCTTAAACACTCTATGAGTTATAATAAAATATGTAATCGATGGTTGCTTAATAGGCTGAGTCAAGGGACACATACCCTATGTACTTTCATATATAACAAGAACTCAAGGGTCGTCTAGGTAACCGCTGGTTACTTGTAAGCTACTGGCGGTTTTGTTTTTATTTTCCTTTACATTCTTATAAGAAGATTGCACCTGAATGTTATCAACACAACGAATCCTGAACGTTCAACTACAAGAGAGTATATGACGTCTTCATTCACTTTGTTTTTCAGGAGACCCAAACAATTGACAATCCAAACATATCATGACCTACAGTTATGCCAATTAGGACTGTATTTGTATAGTAGCTTAGTTGAATTGGACATGCAGATTATCTTTGAACTTGCCTTCAAGGGTGTAGGCTTTCCACAATGAAAGTAGTGGAATTAGAAAAATTCACACTTTTGTTATGCATACAAACTATGCTTAATGCATTGCGTTAGCACGTTTGAAGGAAACCCTAAAAGAATGTGACCGTCTTGAAGCAAATGATACCAGACCTTGGTAATAGAAATGCATTTTGCTTCCCGCATAAATACCTCAACATGCGAAGATCAAGAGAGACTCTCCTTGAGAGTTCATTACCCAAGTAGCAAACTACGAACATAATTAGTTGTAGTAACTTGATTATGACTTTGCAAGTCATATTTATGTTATCTGAACTGAATGGTAACAAGTGTGCTACTAGGGTAGCAACTCAGTCTGATGCACAACCAGTGTTCTAGCTATGTTAAAAAAATTACTTCTACCAGTGATTTCTATACTTTTAATGATAATCTACCATGTAAATCCTGCGGTAGGGGAACTTGTACAAACGTTGTTTCGTTCTTATTGAAATCACTGTTAGTCTTTATCCATCCATAGCTTGTTTCACAATAACCCATTAGCGTATTAACATGAGTATTTCCACTTTGGCGTCAGTACATGATTGATTCCACTTAGAAATTTTCAAACATAAGTGTTTTCCTTAATATTTCGCTCCAGAGCATAACTGATTTGTCACTCATCAAAATGTATCAATTATCCGGCACGTACCTACCCAGGTTGTCGATAGCAATCTCAAGCTCCTCTCACTAGAGCCAATCCATTACCGGCGGATCCGAAGCCTAGCGCAGAATGCCAGCCGGTCATCACACGAACCGAAGCGAACGAGATAATAGAGGAGTAATCACCGCTTTGATTGATATCATCGACAATCTTCATAATGGGGGAGGTGCTACCCTGGTAGTGGATGAGTGCGGGCAGGGAAATCACTCTGATTAGGCCAATACACACTGTCAGCTTTGATTTCACGGTGTGCCTTACGATATAACTGTATGTGGTGTGTTAAAACCATAGTGGATGTACAACCAGCTTGTAGCGAATCCCCGGCAGATTGGCTCAGTAGAACTAAGTGAAGCGTCTTGCTATTCTTTTGTCTTTGTACGAGCATGCTTATTCTAAATGGAACTTATTGACTTTAATCAACCTACAGTTCGAAAAGAACTGATGAAGGTGTAGCTGAGTTAGATGTTAGATGTTATAGTTTTGTTTGGTTGGACTACCTGCTTTCATTTTTAGCCACCATAGATTCGGATACGCGGTTGAATGCTTATTAGGCCATCCCTTATTTTGAAAAAAATTGCCAAGACAAGAATTCCACCTCTTGAAATGTTCGTCTTGACTAGAAAACAAACATCCTGAAATTTGAAGATAGTACGTTGACGTTAAGTGCTCCCCCAACGGACCTGAAGAAATGGTAGTACTGGTGACTACACAGATAAAAAGAAACACTGAATTTTCTGCGTTATCTAATGCACATAAAGGGAACGCTAGATTTGGCAGAAAATAATGGGATATTTCATGTAAATTTAAGCCAGATAACGCCTGAATCGAGCCTGTTGTATGAAAGATTGCAAACAACATCGTTGCTTACGCTCCTTTGGCTTGGAATTACACGAGCGGAAATTTTACGCGCTTGTTAAAAATAATTATTTTTTTCTGTGTACCCACGCGGTGGCAAGCACGCTACTGTAGTGTATGGTGCAATATTAGTCATTTTAAAACTAATTACAGTTACTTAATTAGGCTCATGAAGAAACTACGAAATTTTGAGTTTACTCCACACTCTTAAAAATAATGAATATTACACGAGCTGGATATGATGTAAATCAATAAATAATTGAATGTTCTGTACAAATAGATGCAAATCCAAAATCTCTGAGTGACACCAAAAAGTAAACACAATATGATGATGAATGTCTTGTATGCAATACCACATCAAGAGCTGAATAATAGATAATGCGAATTTAATTTTAAAGGCTCAAACACTAAAAATTACCCGACCGTGAACTAAAATATAAATGCGCAGCTAATTTGTCTTCTATTGCCAGTATAGAAGTTTTTTGTACCACACAGCTTTGCAATGGCCGGCGTTGACAGCGCACACCGCAGAACATCTTTGTTTTCGTCCGATGATGATTGCTGTTAAAGTAGTGACAAGTATTATTTTATGATTTTAACATTTTATATTCCCATTTGAAAACAATCAACAGCTTTTCAGTGTCAACATTTTTTAACACAATTTATTTAGGCTTGCCTCCATGTAGATCAGTGGTGCTCAGGTAGATGCTTGCAGCGGGCCAAAATGAAATTTTGCGCCAATGCCACGGGCCGCAATGAGTTATTTTTAATGGCTTAAAATAATTAATAAAAAACAGCTTATTTTGAGGACACGTTACTAGTAGATGTACCTGAAATGTAAAACAATGCTCTTTCTTCCAAAATAAAAAAAAAATTACAAACAACAAAATGTAGATTTATATCACATTCAATTTATTTAAAAATATGAAATGAAAATGAAAAAAACTTTTCGCATTTTAATACATAATTCACTTACACTTTTCTTGAGCAAGCTTATCGAGATCAGCCTTCATGCTAGAGGTCGAAATACTCAATGAATTGTCCAAATGTTCATCACTTATCTTATTTCTTGCTTTTGACTTTACTTGCTTCATCACGGAAAACAGTTGTTCACAAATGTATGTCGATCCAAACAAAGAAGCTACGAAAAGAGCATGATTTCGCAGCTCTGGGAAGCGCTCTTCCGGAACTAATTTGGCATAGAACTCCAACAAATCATGTCGATCAAATTTTTCTCGCAGTTCCGTGTCGCACTGTAACTCAATTAGTTCCATTTGGATATTATCTGGGGCTTGTAAAGCATCAACACTGAATGGAGCAGAAAAAAGTTTTAGAATTTTGTCATGCGCTTTGAAATCTCCAAATCTACGAGAATAGTCATTTTTCATTGTTTGGAGTGCGTCAACGTATTTTTTAGTCAACGTCACATTGCATTTTCCGAGAGTAGGGAAATGGGCAAAATTTAGAATTTTCATCTGTTTCTCCCACATCACGAGTTTGTTTTCAAATGTACTGATTTGATTAAACATGCTGTGCACCAATTTGCCTTTACCCTGGAGACTTAAATTCAAATCGTTCAGGTGCGTTGTAATGTCAGTCAGGAAAGCCAGAGCTGTCACCCACTCCGCATTATGGAAAAACGTCACTGATTTACCTTTGCTCTCCATGAATTCGACGATTTCTTTCCGAAGATCAAATACGCGTCGTAGCAGCTTTCCCCTGCTCAGCCAACGTACCTCAGTATAATATGGTACGTCACCATATTCTGCATCCGTGTCTACTAGAAGAGCCTGAAATTCTCGATGGTTCAATGCGTGCGATCGGATGAAATTAACTATTTTGATGACATCTTTCATGACATCTTTGAATCCCACGCTTTTGGCGCAGAGGTTCTCCTGGTGCACGATGCAATGGTACTGGGAGAATTGCTCTTACACTTCTGGTAGTTTTCGAATATGGGCAATTGTACCTTCATGTTTTCCTATGAATAAACATTTTTTTTCAGTAATAAAATGAGTAAGCACAGAGAACAGACAAACAAGCTCAAACATAATTCATAAATAAATAAATAAATTCAAACATACATAAATGTATGAAGAAAAATACTTAAAATTTAACACCATCCTTGGTACTAAATTTTCCAAGGCCGTAAATCTGATAAAGCTGAATATTTTGCATCAATTTGTATGCAACCCTTCAAGAAGTAAATAAACTTACGGCCCGATGCCAGCGCCAAATACATCAAATGTCCATAATAAATGTGATAATAAACTGTCAAAAGGCGTTCAAAATAGCACAACATTTTAGGCAAGAATTTTAAGGAGATTGCACGTCCTTACACTGCGGTACACGCGGTATGCCCTTTGTCGTTCCTTTCATGGGGAAAAGGCTTGCCAATTCCTCAGTCACCTCAAATTTCTTAGATATGCCGCGGATAAAAACTGCCAATTGAGCTGTGTCAGATATATCCGTGCTCTCATCCAGCGCCACTGAATAAAATTCAAAGCTGGAAACTTTTTCCTTCAAACTCAACACAAGATTTTCAGCAATGTCTTCAACCCGCCTGGTGATGGTCGCCCGCGACAAACTCACTTGCGCAAAGATGCAACTTTTTTCGGGACAAATCATTTGAACCACAGCTTCCATACATTCCTTAACAAAATCGCCATCAGAAAATGGCTTCGAATGGGAAGCGAGTTTTTCTGCGATAATGAAACTTGCCTTTGTGCACAACTCGTTTTCTTGCTTTCTTCTCACAAAAAAGTTTTGCTGGCTATTCAAATTTCCCCTGAACTCAGCACATTTTTCAACCCGCGCCACACCGACATATTTATCCATTTTTGACGCATGTTTCGACTCGTAGTGACGCTTCACATTAAATTCCTTCATAACTGCAACAGCTTCGTTGCAAATCATACACACCGGCTTTGGTTAATGCACGTAAAGAAAAACATTTCAGACCACTTCTCCTGGAAAACACGTCCTTCATCAGCCACTTTCCGTTTTTTGCTAGTGCTGGCTTCCATTTTCACTGAATAATTGCTGGAAACTTCTCAGAACTACGCACGCGACTACAGAACGGAACCAATTGACAACAGACACTGAATGGTGAAAGTGAATGAACCTGTGGTTGCGGGAGCGAAAATATGACTGCATTCTCTCTTTCTTTCTATCCCGCCTTTTTGGTCATTCATCATCTGTGTAACAAGCACGGTAAAAATTGTTCACATAAAACTATGAGAATCACAATTATTGCACAGTAAGAAATGCAGCTCAAATCGAACAGCAAATAGCTACATATTCAATGAAGTTCTCATATTTCTCAAATGCTATCGCGGGCCGCATTTGCCGCCTCGGCGGGCCGCATGCGGCCCGCGGGCCGCAGGATGAGCACCACTGATGTAGATGATAGGAGAAATCTTTGATGGACTGCTATTACATTGAAATAGATTCTCTTAAAGAATGCATCAGTACTGTACAATTTCAACTACTAGCTTTTGTGATACCCAGTGGATTTATAATTTCAAGATTCGTTTATGAGAAGGAAATCAAAAACTATTAAACAATAAGTGTTGAGACACACAGATAAAAAGAAACATTGAATTTTATGTGTTATCTAATGCACATAAAGGGAATGCTAGATATAACAGAAATTACTGGGATAATTCGTGTAAATATAAGCTGGATATCGCCTAAATTGCGTCTATTGTATGAAAGATTTCCATCAATTGCAAACAATATCGTTGTTTACGCTTGCTTTGGTTTAGAATTCAACGAGGGGAAATTTCATGCGCCTGTTAAAATTAATTATTTTTTTCTGTGCAGGAAATAACGTCATGGCATGTAAAACTAAGTGTTCCGTTTTGGGTTCTTGTAAATTTGAAAGAGGACGTAAATTTAAGTCTTGCTAGCCGCTTCGTTTAGGTGCATCTGAAAAGACCTAATTTTACATGAAATTTTCTAAGTGTGCAGCCAATATGTTCTGTGCAGACTTCTCTGCAACCGATTTGGCTGCTTTTGTCCAAGATCGAAGTTTTATATTGTAGCTTGTTGTTTATATTGAGAAAGTTCTCTCTTCACAAGAGCCCAATACCGCTCGATAGGTCGCAGCTCCGGGCAGTTAGGTGGATTCGCCTCTTTTGGTACAATATGGACTCCATTCGCTTTATACCATTCCAAAACATCTTTGGCGTATTGACAAGATGCCAAATCAGGCCAGAATAGCGAGGGAGCATCATGGCTGCGTAGGAATGGTACCAATCGCTTCTTTAGGCATTCTTCTCGGTATATTTCCTTGTTTACCGTTCTGGTGGGGATGAAGCTTTGGCTTGCTCAACCACAGCTACATATTGCCTGCCAAACCAAATATTTTTTGGGAAACTTCATCCTGAAATGCTACTTTACGCCGTTCCGTTACATGGCAGTATAATAAGACATTCCGGGAAGCTGCTTAAAGTCTTCCAGCACATAAGTTTCATCGTCCATTATCACGCAGGAAAGCTTCGTCAAATATTCGCGATACAACTTGCGAGCCCGGGCTTTCGCAGTCACATTCTGTTTATCATTACGGTTTGGTACAGTTTTCACCTTGAACGACTTCATACCATGCTGGTGCTTGGAAGTATGCACGAAAGTTGGGGACATTTTTGGTTTTACAGCCACAGTACGTACCGAAAGATCTCGGCTCTTCTACAATATTTGTTTCACCTTCGCGTCCATCTGGTGGTTCCTGAGATCCGTTTTTGTTCCACTCCCAGCCTTCCTGGCTGTTGTCAAACGAATATCGAAAGATTTAAGAACTTTATGGACAGTGCTTGTCGGAAAACCAACATTTTTTTGCAAGTTTTCGCTCTGGTAGATCCGGATTTTCAATTGCTTTTTGCACATGTTCTTCTTTCGACGCCATCTTAGATCTAAAAGCTTGAGGTATCACCAAAAATTGATTTTACACAATGAACAGACATACAGCCTGCGAAGTATGTCACGCATTAATGAAGTATTTCCAGAGATATGCATATTTAGGGGTGTCCAGTTTTTTTTGTCACGAACAAGCCCTATGATTGCAATGATAGGGCTTGTTCGCGACAAAATCTGGACACAGTGGACAAGAACTGATGAATACTAAGGAAAAAATCTGTAACTTTCGTCGTTTTTAAGCGCGGCTTGTAAACAAGGCAATTTCCGCTTGTAAATTGTCTGAGGAATCGAATGGAACTGGTTTCAATCACCGCTCGGATATGGTCATGGAGTTATAGAGCTTATTTTACCCCACTTCCCTAGTATTCTTGAATAGTTTATAGATATATTTGCATGAAGAGGCTCAAGATCATCAAAATAGGGCTAGTCCCATGTGAAATTTCCTGAAAAATCGAATAAAAGCTGTTTCAACTACCGCACGGCTCTGTGAATGAAGATGTGGCTGGTTTTACCCCACTTCCCCTTGTATTCTTGAATAGTTTATATATATCTTTGCTCGGAGTGGCACAAGATCAACCAAATAGAGCTAATCCTATGAAAAATGTTCTGAAAAATCGAATAAAAGTTATATCATCTACCGCACGGCTCTTTGAACCAAAAGGCTGAATTTACCCCACTTCCCCTTATATTATTGAATAATTTATAGATATCATTGCTCCGAGATCAACAAAATAGGATTAGTCCAAGGTGTAATTTTCTGTAAAATCGATTAGAGGTTGTATCAATCACCGCACGGCAAGATATGGCTGGTTTTACTCCACTTAAGTTTATAGATATCTTTGCTCAGAGTGGCTCAAGATTAACCAAATAGGGACAAACTTGGAGAATTTTTCCACCTACCACACATATATGAAAAGCCTAGTTTTTGTGGTGATTGGACCACCCCTTGGCCTCGCCTATGGAACCACTCATACACAGAATAAAATCTTGTAGTAAAACCTACCATTTCCTCGAAATTTCAGTCAAAGTTACTACGTTTATGGTACAACCTTAAACATATATGTGGTATATTTGTCAGACCTCCTACTGGTATTAACCGCATCATGGTTGATCTAATCGCAGGCATGGTAAAATCACGTTCAATTTATCTCTCCAAATGGTTGTTTCTACAACAGTTTTTTTTTGCGTGTAGGAATGCAAAGTGTTTGCAAAAATGCTTGTTGTTTTAAATTGTTTACATCTCTGAAGCCATTTTGTCTCAAAGCGATCTGTTGAATACTTCATTTATTCAATTGTTCGAGGAATCAAGATATAAGGGGTGTTTAGATTAAAATTTGGTCGACTTAAACTAGACGCATTGCCTTTCATCGTGCATTAACAAATTTTGCACACCCCTCATTTTGATACAACTTTATTACAATTTTTGGGTGGCAGAGTTGGCAAACATTTTTTTTTTTGCATTTTAAAAATTAAACTACATTTTTCGTCAAAGGAGTATCATTTAATTTGAAAACTTTCAATGCCATCGTGTTTCTCATAATTTTATGCGTAGAATCCTTTGAAAAGTCGAATTATTCGAGCCGTTTTGAAGTAACCGCATTTTGGCACCAAGAAGTGCTTATTTATCAGTTTTTTTTATCACAAATCCTCTATCAATTTGCTTGAGGATTTTTTTATGAAGTCTGTTAAAGTAATTCAGAAAATAAATACTGTTTACGGGAGGCAGTGTTGCTGAAAATGCTTTTTCTGCATTTTAAAAATAAAATTGCATTTTTATCATATGAGTTCTCTGATTTGAAAAATTCTAATGTGATCGTGTTGCTTAGATATTTCTATTTAGAAAACCTCAAGGTATTCAAAGACGTTCGCAAATTATAGCACTCTTAATCAAATTAGTCCTTATTTATAAGTTGTTTGTCAAAAACTATTATTTTCTTTGGTCTATATCGCCGGAACTATTATGTCTAAAAATAATCTGCTGTTTGTTTCGTGTGTGATATTGTCCTCGAAATCCAGGAAAAAAATTATTCACTTGCAGCAGTGTTGCCAAATATCCTTTTTTTAACAAAAAAATATCTTATTAAAAATGAAATATTATCTTTCGAGGTAAAGCATTTTAAGGAGGAACCAACCCAATATCTTTGATATTTCAATTGCCATTTCACGAAAATTTGTGTTGCAATAAAAAGCTTTTTACTATTTCAATGGCCACCTTTCGCAGATTTTTGGAGTTTTCACGTAACATAATAGATACTTCAGCTTTAAATGCTGATTTTTTTTTCAGAAAATCGGTCATTTAGAATCTGAGATTTTGCGATCACTCCTTTCAAAGACATGTCCTTTTTTTTAAACAAAAAAAAATCATGCGTTTCATAGTTGCTACTTCGTTACAGACAAGAACTACTGTAATTGCACCGAGAATCACATATCTGGAGCTTGGGTGTAGCTTTACATCTTCAATGTACCAGTTCACTAGTTCATTCTATTTATAGATCAGTACCGGCGCCGGTCACGTTCTCACAGTCTTTGGAGGAGAGGGAAGGATGATTAGTTTTAAAATCATTGGTTTGAGACCGTATTTACCTCTGCGTCTTGATAATTGTCAAGGGACGGATAGTTTTGTGTTAGTGAGATTGTTTGTGTTAGGTTATTTTTAGATCATGGATTCACTGTGGTAAGTGATGCGATCAATTAAAGCGCAGTAGACTGCTTTATATTTCAAATCTAGTGGTGGTAGAAAGAGGCAAATGACAAATGGCAAGGAATTATGCGGAAATTAGTTACGAGTTATTACGAGCTTTTGGAACAACATTTCGGATGAAAATGCAAAACAATAAATTAGACTTTCACAAATTTTCACGGTATAGTCCTCTAATAAAACTGGGTGGTTTTTGAAGGAAATCGTTTAAAAAACCCAGGAAAATGCTTTTTTTGGGTGGCAGTGTTGCCAAACGTTCAATGCCTTTATTTGAAAATGGGATTTGGGAACGTCCTCTAATTACGTCACGCAAAAAAATGACCTTTTCTGAGACCTTAGTCATTGTAACTTTTGAAATATTTCACGTAGGAATGAAAGATTTCATTGTGGTTTAGCTGAGAGTCTATGATGAAAAAGACTTTGATTGATTTTTACATTTCATGTTTAGTATTCAAGATGGCGACGAAAGACAAACTGACTTGTCAATACGGGACCTTGCAAAAACATTGGATTTGCCTCAATCCACTGTTCACGGTGTGCTCTAATCATTTTCGGAACGTTTGACGGTGGAGAGGAAACCAAGAAGTGACAAAAACATTGGACGCGCTGATCCTGTCATGGACCGAAAGGTGAAGAGGATATTAACGAAAAACCCAAATCTCTTCATTCGAACGGTGGCTCGTAAAATAGGGATGTCACCTGGTTTTGTCGAAAAATCAAAACAACGTTTGGGACATAAGTCGTATAAAGTAATAACAGTTCCAAATCGCAACGACAAACAGAACTTGGCAGCAAAATCACGGGCTCGACGTTTGTACTGCGAATATTTGTCGAAATTTTCCTGCGTTGTTATGGACGATGAAACTTATGTCCTGGAGGATTTAAAGCAGTTTTCAGGGCTGGGTTTTTATTCTGCTATGGCCAGAAATGCTACAGCTGAGCATTTAAGAACGGAGAAGGCATCGAAATTTCCCAAGAAATACCTTGTGTGGCAAACAATTTGCACGTGTGGCAAAAAAAGTAAATCTTTCGTCACTACAGGCACAATCAACAAGAAGATCTATCAGAAAGAGTGTCTGCAGAAGCGATTGCTACCCTTCATTAAAAGTCACAAAGAAAAACCTTTGTTCTGGCCCGATTTGGCATCATGCCACTATGCTAAAACTGTGATGGAGTGGTACCAAGCAAATCAAGTGAACATTGTACCAAAAACCTCAAACCTTCCAAATTGCCCCGACCAATCGAGAGATATTGGGCTCTGATGAAGCGGAAGCTTTCTGAAAAGAAGCAAGGAATCAAATACATCGAACACTTCCAGCACATTTGGACAAAGACGGCTTCTACGATTTCTGAAGAGTCTGTACACACCCTAATGGACGGAGTTAAGCGCAAAGTTCGAAAATTTTATGCAAATACTGAATAACTATGTTTTGTCTTCACGAATTGTTAAAACGCATCCCATGAATCTGAAATAAACAACTACGACGGAAATATAATGCGAAATTTATGTTTAATTCATGTTTTGAGGTGTCCGGATCATTGCGGATACAGACCTTACCATTTTTGCATTAGTATTATTGTATGGCAAGTACAATCATACCGTAAGCCCAGGGAGTCGAGAAATTTCAATCTTATCGAAAAATTCCTAGACCAGACCGGGAATCGAACCAAGCCACCTCCAGCATGGTGTTGATTTGTAGCTGCGCCTTTACCGACTGAGCTAAGGGAGGATATTAACGGAACCATAATGCCTAAAACAATCCGTCGGGTACTTCAAAGGAAATTGTTTAAGATATAAAAAAACCTTTTGGTGGCAGTGTTGCCAAATATGCTATTCTTCATCCAAAAAAACTCAAATAAGAATCATACGATTGGATTTTTTTCCCTCACACTGTTTGACTTCAACAAAGTCAAAACAAAATTGCCAAAAGGTTGAAAGTTATATGGGTAAAAAAAAAATTAGGCACACAATATATCCGTTTAGTGCATGTATGTTCCAAGAAGGAGTTTTTGTGCCTTTTAACTGTGAGGCGCAAACACTATCTACGTGTTTCAGCGACACTTCATCTAGTTTGTGGAGAGCTGGACAACGAAGTTGATGAAAATTATTTATTTTTCCGATTGTGCGGTAGAATAAATAACACAAAAATAGATTTAATGGGCTCAACCTGCTCTTCCATTAGACGGCTTTTGTTTTGCCTGCCAAATGAATAAATAAAAAATAAACAAAAATAATGCATAACTTCTATAACATGCTTGATATGGTATTTGAAGAAAATAAAAAAATGTAAAATTTTCTAAAAAATTGAATAAAGTTATATCAGGTAGCAAAGATATCGCTGATTTTACCCCAACTTCCCTTTGTATTATTGATTAATTTATAGATATCTTTGCACGCAGTCGCTCAAAATCAACAAAATAGGACTTGTCCTATACGAAATTTCTTTGAAAATTGAAGTTGTTTCAACTACCGCACGACTCTGTCAACGAAGATATGGCTGGTTTATCCCACTTCCCCTTATAATATTGAATAATTAATAGATATCTTTGCTCGGAGTCGCTCAAAATCAAAAAAATATGCCTCGTTCTATATGAAATTTCTTGGAAAATTGAATAGAGGTTGTTTCAACCACCAAATGGCTCAGTCAACAAAGATATCGCTGATTGCATGCAGTTTAACCCATATAATTATTTATCCCAAAAATATAAGAGAAAGTGGGATAAACTCAGTCATATCTCCGTTCACAGAGCCGTGCGGTAGTTGAAACAGCTTCTATCCGGTTCTGCATGAAATTTCACATTAGACTAGCCCTATTTTGTTGATCTTGAGCCTCTGTGTGCAAAGTTGTCTATAAATTATTCAATAATATAAGGGTAAGTGGGGTAAAATAAGCTCTATAACTCCACAACCATATCCGTGCGGTAATTGAAACCAGTTCCATTCGATTTCTCAGAAAACTTCCAAGCGAAAATGGCCTTGTTTACAAGCCGCTCTTAGTTTCGTTAACAATTGTGACGTCATGCACATTTGGCAACACTAACTGACAGTTTGTTTAGCCACACTAGATTGCTTCCGCTTGTCCATCGAATCTTCAAACTGAGTGAGGGAATGAGAGCCCATTGTAAGCAAACTTTCGATAGTTCATTTAGCCTAATCAGTTTGATGATTTTCAAAAAGAAGACCCATGACACCTTCTGTAGAATGCGGATAAAGTTCAACTCCAGAGCCCACAAATGCTTCACACGAAACAAATCCAATCTATTAGCCATAATTGCCAAGCTAAATCAATGTATGCGCCTTCGAACCTCACCTACCCGCGTCCATCGATGGATGGACAACGACGACGCATCGAATTCGTACATTTACCAGTCCCCGCACGCATTAGCAGCAGCTCACTCAGCCCATTCGGAAGAGAGACTCATTTCAAAGTCTGTTCACAGCCGCCGTTGTTCCCGTGTGAAGGCCGGGTAGACTCGGCCGCGAAACATTTCAATCCACTTCCTTCCTGCACTCACCTAGTGCCGAGGATTTTGCATACACCTTTTCCCGCTGAAAGAGCGGAACAACAAATATATCATGGAAATAAAGATATTTACGATGTCACCGTTGACCCGGGTGGCCTGTGTAATCAACCTTAGCGGCCGGGAGGGACTGTGTGTTTATGATTTTGATGCTCATTTGTTTACATAGGTAGGTACTGCTGGTTTGATGGCACTTGTTGATGACTCAAGTTCAGTCGTAAAAAATGACGATGCGATTGTGCGATGTGTGTTTGCATGAACGAACGAACGAACGAACGATCGGCAGAATCCATAAATGTCTGTCAATTTATCACGGGTTCTGAAAGGCCAAAATGGCCAAGGGAGGCCTCCATATCGATTCGGACAAGGCTCCCGTGCCGGAATGTTGATGTGATGGGAGAATTTTTACGACCGACGCACCGGTTTTAAATAATCATTGCTAAATGGGGCACAAAATTTGCCAATGAAATTAGCATAATGATAATAATGATAATAATTACGATGATGATAATGACGTCTGTAGAAGAACAGAATTTATTTGCTGGGTCCTGAATGCCTGCTCTTGTTCCTCGTCGACGGAAATGATTCGAGGAAAGTTATTCGTGTTTATTTTTTATAACTATATCAACGCACTGTCATTATATTCACAACGAATGGTTCATGTAATGGGCTCCGGTAGAGGGGAGAGTAGATTAATAATGCAGATCTGCTCACTTGATCTGTTTAATCGCATTGTTTTAATTATCGCTAAATGGATTGTTGATGCCAAATGCACACAAACAGTGAGAATTTAAGTGAGTTTTAAAGTATATACCAACGATGCAGACTTTTCGGGTTCGAGTCCTCCAGTGATTACGCAACCACAACAACACCAATCAACCCAGAACTTCAGAGTCGTTAGGTGTATCAGTTTCTCACGATTTGTCAACTCATTTTCTATCCGGAGGAGGAGGACGTTTATCTGAACACACAACGACATGGTAGTTAAAGCGTTGTGGGGTAAAAGGGCTGGCGAATGAAGCGTTTTCATACGGTTTGAACCGCTTTTTAAGTTGTAGCTAATGCGATCGTTTATTTCCTAAGGGACCGTCTAAAACCCCACGTTCCCCAAGTACTAATCCAACCCTTTAGCAAATCGTTGAAAGGTGCTGATGCACGTGTCGGGGAAATACGGAATTACTACAATCAATCTATCATGTGAGCGCACTGATTAAACATTGGCTTCCAGGCTCCGATCGATTGTATGCAAGCTTCATTTATCGTCAGAGATGTAAATTAAGTGCAAGTGGCACGATGAAAGAGAGGTGTGCTAAAAAAAGGTGCTCGTATTGAAAATTGAACACAAAGTTCTCAAAAGACACAGAGCTAAGTAGATTTATTTTGAACGAATTGTTTTGAGACGTCCAGCATCGGGAAATTCGCCCTTCCTAGGCAAGATTTGCAGAGTCCACCATTTTATGCATATTTTCACAGCTTTGTGCACACATCGAACGTTTTTGTTTGTGAACATTTCTTTGCTCCGTGATTTTCTATCAAAATTTATTTTCGTAAATTAGCTTTCACTCGTTTCGTAGACATGGATTTTTTACATAAAACAAATGTCTTGTAAATTGTAAGAAACATTCAAATTGCTTATTATCTGGTGGAATGCTATCACTACAGCCAATCGCTGCTTCTCTTTCATAGCACTCATGCGTGATCTTCATGCTGCTGGGATGGGAGGGAGTAGTTTGTTCATCCCAACATAAATATTAACGCGCTGTCGAGAGTAATAACTTCAAGCTCATTATCCGAGTATCTTCTCACGAGTTACCACACAGTCGTTTTTGACTCACTTTCGTCAAAAGTGGAGTCACTCAAATTTGAGTAAATGTTGAAATGGCATTGACAAGTCGTTAAATTAAAAACATCCATCTGATTTGAGTCGATAAGATCAACCACGGATTCAGTATCAGTGCTTTCCAAAAATAGAAGATCGTATCCCATGTCAGATATAATTAAAAAAAAAACGCTGGACAATTCATCATGGTTGCTCTTTTTTTTTAACGTAGGACTACGTTTCTCTTTTCTATACCGAGTGTCATTTCAAAATTTTGTAAAATGAGAGCGCTACGCTAAAGTAAAAGGTTTTTGAACGCTAATAACTTGCGTTCAACTAAACATAATGACTTCATTTATACACCATTTGATCAGAAAAACTTAGGAAATTTTTGGTTTGGAATAACAATTAAGTGCTATTAGTATAAGAAGTTCAATTTTTTACTTAAAAATTACCTACTTTTGCTCCCAAACAAATCTCTGTATGAAGTTTGAAAGTATGTTTTTTCCCTATCCGGGTCCTCAAACACGGGTAACAAATGGTCTAAAATGTCTTCTTCTCTTTATTTCATTTAGTTTCTTTCCATGATGAATACATAAGCAGTCTTACCTCTCAGCTGCAAAATTATTGTTCTTTATTTCCGGTGTCTGATTTTTTAACTGAGGCCCGCCCCTCCCTCTTTAGAGTGCTTCGTACTGTATTTTCGTGCCTCTCTCCATTCAGGGCTATGCTATCAACGCTATTATATAGCACGCAAGATGAACCGAAATGAAGGTGTTGACACAGTGCAGCTATTTCTAGTATATAGTGAGCTATATGCAAGAAAACTATGTAATAGCTCATAGCAACACTTAAAATATGTAGTGATAGCCCACAGTTATGACTTGCAAGCGATAGTTTTACGCTATGTAGTAGAGCCGTGCCCGTTGTCGTGTGTACACTCTAGCGACAGTTTGTTATAGTAGTAGGCTATGAACTATTCCATCCGGACGGAATAGTTCAAAGTTCTTTGGTCGTAGTTTATTAACAGTTCGTTTTAATTTTTTTGGTAGTTTGTGTTTTCATGGTATTTTCTAAACAACAACGGACCAGGAAAAGGAATTCCACTTGATGGATCACCTGTGAAAGTGAAAATTTCAAAGTGAGTGTACTATTCTGCTTTGCAATTCCTCATCCGAAGAACCTAAAACTAACTAAGTACTAAGTATTTTCAAGATGATAATGTTGAGAGGCAGATGACGATTCTACCAGTTCCGATATTCAACCTTTGATTTTGATCCCTGACTGCACCGTAAAATCACCCGTTTTAAAACTTGAAAAACCGAGTGGATCGAAACCAAAGCCAGCAATGCGCAATTTGCAGCATAAAAAGTCATCATATGATGAGATGGTGCTTCTCTCGAACTGCGTCGAAAACGTGGCCGAACCTATGGAACTTAGAAAACCAAAAAAATTGGACCACTGTCTTGGGTAAATCGATATGGATTGAAGACTGCTTTGTATAGCAAATATTCGATGGTTTTGAGGAATTTGAATAACAAATTTGAGCAGGCATTTGAAAAGAAAACAATTTTCAAAAAGATCGTCCTCGCGTCAGATGAGCCATACAACTTGCCCATCATCGGGGCCGAAACAGGCATCTTAGTAGCCAAATATCCTGCATCAGATTCTACAGCAGCTTTTGGCAAATACCTCACGGCAGGGTAATAAAACATCAATAAAAATGGAAAAAATAGCAATTAAAATATGTGAAATTTCCACTAAATTTTTAAACACTGTGCCAACAAAAAAATAAAAATTCGCACTAGAAAAACTCAAAATAGCAATAAAAAATTGATAATTCACTTTCAATAATTCAAAAGTGACCGGTAAAACTTTCAAAAAAAAAGCAATGTAAATTAGTATAAACGCAATAATAGGCTGATAGTTTTCCGTCATAATAATAAGTTCTAGCGGTAAACATGTGACGAAAGTCTTCAAACACTTCAACTCTTTCCACAAAATCGCAATAAAAAATCAAAACATTAGAAAAAAAATTTAAAGATTTTTTTTGTTTTCAATTGGAAAGATTTGAAAAATTTGATGACTTTTGTCACATGTTTACCGCTAGAACTTATTATTATGACGGAAAACTATCAGCCTATTATTGCGTTTATACTAATTTCCATTGCTTTTTTTGTAAGTTTTACCGGTCACTTTTGAATTATTGCAAGTGAATAATCAATTTTTTATTGCTATTTTGAGTTTTTCAAGTGCGAATTGTTATTTTTTCGTTGGCACCTTGTTCAATAATTTAGTGGCAATTTTGTGAATTTCCAATGCTTAATATTCATTAATTAGTGCCACTTTATATTTTAGTCAATACCCCACCTTCACTGATTCTTCCTTTTGCTCCAATATTGACTTACGTAAATTTGTATTCAGCATCCAACAAAGAAGCCATTAGAATAATGCTGAACTGGTTTAAGAACCAGTACATACGAATAATTTGAAACCTCAAAGCAATTTAACCGATTAGGCTGAAATTCTCTAAAGAACTTCCCCGAAGCTTTCTGAAGAACTTCTCCGGAGTTCTCTGCAGAATTTCACTGAAATTCTCTTAAGAACTTCTCCGACGTTATCTGCAGAACTTCACCGAAGTTTTCTAAAGAACTTCCCCGAAGTTCTCTGAAGAACATCTCCGAAGTTCTCTTAAGAACTTCTCTGAACTTCTAAAAAAAAACTTTTCTGAACTTCTATTACGAACTTTTCTGAATTTTTTTCAAGAACTTCCGTAAAGTTCCTCTGAAGAACTTCCCTGAAATTCTTTAAAGAATTTTCCCAACTTTCTCTGAACAATTATTTTACGTTCTTTAAAAAAAAATATGGAAGTCCTTTGAGCAGTGGAAGTGCCAGTTCTGGAATTTCGTGAGATACATTTGCTTTTTGGAATCGTCAAAGCTTTTACTCGTTCAACAGGCTGATATGTCGATCACTTTACGCTCTTCAGAATATCTTCGAGAATTTCTTTTAAAAATACGTAATACTATCCAATGAAGATGTTCAACTTTTCTTTTTAGAGTAGTTCTGGCATTCTTGACCAATTATTTGGAAATGCCTACAGGTTTGTTTCGCGATGTTTCCATATAAGTTCAGTGATACTTCCTAAGAAGCTCGGTGTCACTTTAGGGGTTTATCAGGCATGATTCCAGAGTAGTTCTTGGATGGTTCTAGATTAACCTGCGTCAAGCCAATGCTTGAAAGCATCCTGGAAAATATCGACTTCTAGAATGAATAATTTTCATGTCACTGGCCAGGCCAACTACGCAGCATGTGTCATAAAGAGGACTCCAAAAAATAGAGCGAAATCGCTCTACTAAAGCCTGTCCACGTTAAATTTTGGCCACCAAAATAATTGCAGCAAAAATAAATGGCCCTTAATTCAACAAACCCGCTTGTTTATTTCACAAGAGTTATATCTACATAAGATACAGTTGATTAAGATGATAATCCTTCTTTCTGTAAAGCTTTCGAATTTTCTGTGGTACACCTGCCATCAGGTTCCGAACGCTATCCTCAGATACGCCCGCCGTGACGATTCTCCATCTTCTATTGAAATCGTCGGTATTATTTGCTTTCTTCTTAGTTTCGAAGAGTTTCCGCTCAACTAGAGCCCAGTAAATCTCTATTGGGCGAAGTTCTGGACAGTTTGGTGGATTGAATGTTTTTGGCACGTATTTGACCTCTTGTCCTTTGACCATTTCAGCATGGATTTCACATAGTGATAAGAGACCAAATAGACAAACAGAGCTGAAGAGTCGTGGCTTCTTCTGGAGACATTCTTTCTCGTACACGTCCTTATAGATAGTGCCGGTAGAGACGAAATTTTTAGATTTTTGACCACAGCTACATATGGCCTACCGAATCAAATACTTCTTCAGGAATTTGGACACCTTCTATGTCCGGAAATGCTCAACAACGGCGTTTCTTTGCATAACGGTGTAAAAAACCAGACCCGGAAGCTATGTAAAGTCTTCGAGTACATATGTTTCGTCGTCCATTATGATACGAGACAATGTTTGCAAAAAGTTGGTGTAAAGCTCCTTAGTATGACTTTTTGTAGTACTTCTCTTCACGGTTGGGCACCTTTTTCACTTTGTACGCCTTCAGTTCTTGCCTCTACTTCACGTCTTGTATGCACGATTTTGACTTCCCAACTTTGCAAACCACATTTCACACGATTTCACGCCAGTTATTAACTAACTAGTCCCAACATGTGCAGGATACATTACATAGATGATAGTAGGAGGGAGAAAGTGACGCAAGAAGGAAAGAGAGACGTTTGATTGTTGAAACGAAAATGGAATAATAAAACACCGATATTAAGCATGAATATAGTACACCATGAGATGCTAAATTCACTTTAAAATATATTTGTTAACAATGCGTTGTATATTTTCAATATAGCAACTCAGTCAACTTATGCAACATCGACTCGTGCTGAAAGTAAAAATGTTCCGTCATGTTACATTTTCAAGTGATCTGCGTAAGCCCCTCAATTCGTTCAGGGCATTTTGAAATAGAAAGATAGAAACAAACATTTAATTTCCTGCGTTATCTTTTGCACACAAAGAGAGTTATATCGAAAGCCGAAGTCACGTTTGTAACTTGCTGAAGTGAGAAAATTCACATTGGCAGTGACGTGACTTTTCTTGGTAAATCATATGAAGAGTCACTTCTCCATTCATCTTCAACATCTGTTTGACACAAAAGTCCCTTTGACACTAGGAATAATCCTCAAAGTGAACGCTAGATTTGGCAGAAAATATTGGAATATTTTTTTTATATTTTTATATTTTTATATTTTTATATTTTTTTATAAGCTAGAAAACGCCTGAATCTAGTCTGTTATGTAAATGATTGCAAACATTTTTGTATAGCACATGAGAGATTGCAAACATTTTCGTTGTTTACATACAGGCCTGTTGATGTGGCGGACTCGTCCGTTCCTCGACCTACCCCGCAGTGGGATGTTAGGCAAATGTAATGTCCTAGGTTCAAGTACTACTTTACCCATGACCTTTCGCTCAAATTTCAATGCTTCTATTCTATTCCCAACCTTCCGTACACTGACGGAACTTTCAACAATTTCTCTTCATAACTTTCATTCTATCAAACATTACAGTCCACTTTTGGTGCCTCATGAAGATGAGCGAACATCTCCTTCTACACTATACAATAATCATACGTTATTGGCAAAAAAAACAAGAGCTAGAATAGAAGAAACCAATCAAAAGAAACATAAACACAGCAATCGTAAATGTGAGATAATGAATCTAAGAGACACTTCCGCCTACCACCAAGAGAAACAATAAAGGAGAAGAGAAATTTTGTAATGATACACAACTACTATATAACAAACCTACGCAGATGACCGTTAGTTTTGGGGTCTTGTTAGTGCTAGGGTTGTTAGTATAGACCCGTACTTTTTCTCTGGCGGTCAAAAGATCAAGAATAGTTCAGCAGGAATATCATTAATTTGAATAATCGGAAGTAAAAATCTCACGGAATTTTAAAAAAATACATCACTAGCGACAATCTGCAAAATTATTTGAATAAGGACTGATAAGCTATCCAGGTACATTTGCGTTGTACGCGTGTATTTGTGATGGCTTTAATGTGTTCATCATAGCACGCTGTGTTTGACTGTCATCTTTCGTATGTTTACTTTTTCGCACGGTTCAAATTCTTCGTTTTCAAAAGGTCGCGCATTGAAAGAGACGTGAAAACTAAGGTTTTGGACACATGGCTATGTGAAAAGGCGAAGCGTTTTGGAATTCAGCAAACGAGTTTAAAATCCATCATACCATAGTTGTACATAGTTGATGGAAAATCCGGATCCTCCAACCCTAAACTGGATCAGAAAGTGGTAGCTCTAATTCCAAACAAAGAACAGAAACAACGCACAGCAATAAGGGCCTGGTAATTGTATTCACGTGTTTTGCAGCGTTCGGATCATGAATTTTTATGGATGATGAGACCTCTGTCAAAGGGGACTTAAAGTCCTTCCACGTCCACAATATTACAATGCCATTGTAGGGCAGGATGAGAGCGATGCAGACAGGTCGATTTAAGTGAAAAAGTGCTGGTATGACAAGCAATATGTTCCTGCGGTATGTAGTCTACCATTTTTAAACTACCAGAACAACCAATGCTGATTGTCTGCAGAGGAGATAGGGCCTTATATCAGAAGCATAGCGTCCTTCCGCTTTCATGGTCGGATTAAGCTTCGGTACATTACGCCAAAATAACTCTCAATTGGCTCACGGAAAATGGTATACATTTCGTTGAGAAAGAAATCAATCCGCCAAATTGCCCTCAGCTTCGGCCCATCGAACGCTTGTTGGCCAAATCGGTGCACATCACTGACCAATGGAGAACCTTAGCTTTTTTCAATCGGTGTGCTTTCATGGTGTCAATTCAAGTAGTGATTCTTGCACAATTTATATGACTGAAGCTTCAAATATTCGTGAAATATGACTCTAGAATATTTTGAAATTTTCAGTGATTTTGTCAACTTTCGGATGGAAATCGATAAATTTCACTAGATTTGTTACGCGGTCATCTAGCGTTCCAAGCTGTTGATATCGTTTTATTGCGTGACTCACTGTAGGGTTTGCCATATTAGGGTCTTTGCAATTACTGAAACAGTTTTTCCTTTTCAAAAGAGTTCAATTACACCTGCGAGTAACTCATTCGGCTTCATTTTGAACTAACTAGAAATCACAACTGTACCAAACTTAGGGCGTATAAATACAATGGGTCAATGGTATGCTTAGTTTAATCCGCTTGGTTGTGTTGAGGCATGCCGACAAAGTCTGTGCTAGATATAAACGTTAAGAAGCGTACTGTGTCACTCTTGGTAGGAAACACAACAAATAACTGTTTCTTTACGAACTAAAATTGTAGAAAAATGTGGGAGAGTCGGAGATTTAGGTGTTATTTTAGATTATTGGCTTAATTTCATCCACCATTTTAACACAATTATCCATAAAGCAACATATCCGCTGGGTTTAATACTTATAAAAAGAAACACCCGAAGAACTGTTAGAATCAGTGCAAAAACAGTTTAGCGTGTATGCTCTCCGTAAATAAGGAAGGACAACACTTCCACTGCTATCTTACGAAGCACGATAGAGGTCTATAGACATTCAAACTCTAAAATAACGACGATAATTTGCGATGATCTCTTTTGTTAACGATATTGTAGTACATCGGATATCCACCCCTAAATCTTTATTTTATTTCAATTTCTTCTGGTATTAATTGGGGACACCTCAAAATGTGACGTAATGAATACATTTTAGGCACATTGAAAACAAATCAATATTGAATTTTGCTTCATTTGAAACAAATCGTGCAAATCTTTTTCCTCGCAAAGCGAACATTATTTATTCCATCGCTGTACTGTTAATCCAATTCACATGATTCACAGTTTAGCATGTTTCAATGAAGGAAACTGAACGGAAACTGAAGAAAGCGAACGTAAACAATCCCCAACAACATCCCGTGCCGGTTAATTCCAAAGTAAATTAGCGTCCTAAACAAAACAGGAAAAGTAAAAGTTAGCGAGCGAAAGTTACAAACAAATGGCAAAAACCGCATCGCCTTCGAATGGATTTGTAATATTTCCCATGCAAAGGTTCCTTCTCGAAGTGAGATTGATGATTATTTTCTTCCTTTTCCTCCGACTGACGTAAATTTGAGGGACGTCAGGATTTTGTGCGGAAGGGCCATTTACCTGCGGAAGAGAAAAGAAAAACGAAAATCACTCCATTAGTACGTGCTGATTAATTAACGGATCCTCGTATTAATCATTGCCAGTCTGACGAATGACAAATGATGAGCAAAAACGAATGAATGAACTTCTACTTCCGCCCTGACCCAAATCAGAATGACATTATGAAATGTTTTTAGGTAATTTTCTTAGCGGACTGAATATTTCATTTCCGTGAACCTTCTTCGAAAGCGTCCCAAATCTCCCATCGCCACAGCAAGTATCAAAATGAGTTCGCAATAATTAAATTAACACGTCTTCTTTTTTCCGTTTGTTTCTTTTTACAGAATCCAGCCTCCCCTGCTCAGCGGCTCTCCATCGCAGTCATTATCATCATCATCATCGAGTGATCATTTGAATCGTCTCGCTCAATTGTGGCAGTTCAGTTCATCGCTCAGAATCAAGCGACCTGTTTGTGATTCCTCGACCAACCCAAACGAGGGTGGGAGGCGAAGATTGACGATACTTTATTTATTAGTCACGTTATGTTAATTGTTGTCAGAACTGTGAAGAGCCGTGTTTGTTGGAACGATTAAGAATCGGATCGTGTTGTGGTGATAGCCCGTCCAGTTTGGGTCGAGTACTTCAGTACGAAAAATGAAGAACATTGTGAAGGGAGCTGCGTTGATTGCGCAGTTCTTGGGAGTGCTTATTTTGGCAGTTTCGGCTCAGAATGCAGACCCCGTCCTGTACCCGCCGACCCCAGGAACGCCAACGACCCAGGCCGATAGACAGTTCCGAGTAGTGTACGAGTGGAATGTTATGGATTTTGCTTACACCACCGAGGATGACCGGGCACGTGCTCTGTATACTGGAGAGTACATTCCGAAGAATGTTCTGATTTCGGACGTTAAGCCCTATGCCAATCGATTGTACGTGACGGTGCCACGGATGCTGCCTGGCGTTCCAGCCACACTCGGCTATTTCGTACGACCGGAGAACAATGGACGCACGGATCCGGAAATAGTGCCATTCCCGTCGTGGGCGATGAACGAAAGGGGAAATTGCTCGGCATTGCAGTTCGTCCAGGGCATCGCCATCGACAAGTACGGCATCATGTGGGTGGTCGATTCCGGACGGACAGAAACGCTGCAGCGAGGTGAGTTATCGGGATGCTGTATGGTTAAATGGGGGGTATTTGGGGGTTATTTAGAGGGATGGTGGATATTCCGAACCGCGTATGTTAAATGATTACGATCATTTGGAGCAATGCACAGTGACCCAGGAAGGCAATCGAGAGGAATGGAATTTTTTAGAACATCAATACGCGTTATTTATTCTGCTTGATAGAGGAGATGTTCCTATATTAATCGCACCACTTGCAATTAAAAGATTTATTACGAAAAGAAAGCGATCTTTTTATCTATCTCAAATCTCTGTACTAAATACTTTTTGTTCAAATAAGTGTTTTTGCTATAAGGTCTGTATCCGCAATAATCTGGACACCTCAAAACACGAATAAAACATAAATTTCGCATTATATTTCCGTCGTAGTTATTTATTTCAGATTCATGGGATGTGTTTTAACAATTCGTGAAGACAAAACATAGTTATTCGGTATTTGCATAAAATTTTCGAGTTTTGCGCTTAACTCCATCCATTAGGGTTTGCAAAGACTCTTCAGAAATCGTAGAAGCCGTCTATGTCCAATTTTGCTGGAAGTGTTTGATGTCTTTGATTACTTGCTTCTTTCCAGTAACCTTCCGCTTCATCAGAGCCCAATATCTCTCGATTGGTCGTAGCTCTGGGCAATTTGGCGGGTTTGAGGTTTTTGGTACAATGTTCACTTGATTTGCTTGGTACCACTCCATCACAGTTTTAGCATAGTGGCATGATGCCAAATTGGGACAGAACAAAGGTTTTTTGTGTCTTTTGATGGAAGATAGCAATCGCTTCTGCAGACACTCTTTCTGGTAGATCTCCTTGTTGATTATGCCTGTAGTGACGAGAGATTCATTCTTTTTGCCAGACGTGCAAATTGCTTGCCAGACAAGGTATTTTTTGGGAAATTTCGATGCCTTCTTCGTTCAGAAATGCTCAGCTGTAGCATTTCTGGCCATAGCAGAATAAACAACCAGCCCTGGAAGCTGCTTGAAATCCTCCAGGACATAAGTTTCATCGTCCATAACAACGCATGAAAACTTCACCAAATATTCGTAGTACAAACGTCGAGCCCGTGATTTTGCAGCCAAGTTCTGTTTGTCCTTGCGATTTGGAACTTTTTTTACTTTATACGACTTCAGTACCAAACGTTGTTTTGATTTTTGGACAAAACCAGGCCACATCCTTATTTTACGAGCCACCGTTCGAATGGAGAGATTTGGGTTTTTCGTTAATATCCTTTTCACATTTCGGTCCATGACAGGATCAGCGCGTCCAATATTTTTGGCACTTCTCGGTTTCGTTTCCACCGTCAAACGTTCCGAAAATAATTTGAGCACATCGTGAACAGTGGATTGAGGCAAATCTAATGTTTTTGCAAGGTCCCGTATTGACAAGTCAGGATTTGCCGTACGCCCGTACAAAATTCGCTCGCGCACTTGTTATTCTTTCGTTGCCATCTTGAATATTTAACATGAAATGTAAACATCAATCATAGTATTTTTCATCATAGACTCTCAGCTATACCACAGTGAAATGTTTCATTCCTACGTGCAATATTTCAAAAGTTACAGTTATTTGAAGGTGTCCGGATTAATGGGGATACAGATCTTACTATTACTGATCTTGAAATAAACATGCAAATTTTCCATTATAATACCTGGGTTGACAAGCCTTTTGACAAGCAAAGGATTTCAGAGGTAGCTCTTGGTGTTGACTCAACTTCATGGAAACATACCTAATCGATTTCTTTTTGAACAGATTTCAACAAGACTTGAATTTTATCTGCTCCGAATGGCTTTTATAATTTAATTTCCGCTCTAAAGATAGGGTAACGGGATGTAATGTCAGCCTAGCTCCTTGATTCGGCCTATGTACCAAATATGTCATTATTTCTTCGATTATTTACAAAATCATGTTGCTATCAGCATAACCGATTTATTTCAAAGCAATTGAAACATAATTAATCAATTTCTAGTAGTTCACTTCCGCGTAGTTTTCGATTTCATTGACTTTTTAGACATCATGACTTTACTGGTTAAGCTGAACAGATTATCTATACAATCTTCGAATGATCTAAATTTGCCGAAATTGAACCTTTAAATCGAATAATGCAGCCAAGATGTACAAAATATAGTCACATGTTATAAACTAACAGGTCACATTGGTAAAATAACAATGATTTAACAAGCAAACGGTAGACCCAATATTAGGGACATATTTTTTTCTGTGTTCCCAACTATGGCCTGTTGTATGGAAAGCGTAGTAAAATTTTTGTTATTGGTAACATTTACAATACAAATGTCTGAGTTCCGGTTGAATGTTGTTCATATGGCTCACCTTAACACAAATTAAGGGAACAAAATCTGTGTAGAGTGAATTATAGTGTTTTGATTGTCGAATGACCGCTAAACCCTGCGTAAAAATCACTTACGTGTTTCTTAGCAGTTTAAGTATAGTTTGATTTGTGAAATTGTTTGTTGGGTCGAGCGAATACAGCTGGAAACGCCTTGAATCAATAAATCCGTACGAAGATGGCATTTTCCGAAAGATCAATCGAATGGGACGAACTTCCTCCATGATTAGACCCACTTTGGTACCCATAGACCGATTTTAAATCCATATCCCTTGAATGTTTCTGACTTAATAAAATGAGTTGTGTTGCTTTTCGTGATACATACCACCAGATGGCCTATTAAAGATATCTAAGAAAGTGTAAAGCTAGTTAAGTTTTGTTTCCAGCTCAAACACTTTATGAGTTACAATGAAAAATGTTATCGATTGTTTCATATTAGGCTGAGTCAAGGGACACATACCCTATATTGAAATCGATTTTTTTCTTAAATTTTTTACTTCGCCAATGAACTTCGGTTGGTAGGAAACCATTCAGATCTAATTTTTTGTTTGGTTTAGCATTAGAATGAAAGAAAAAAAATGGATGCAGTAAAAATTGCTACGATCAGAATTTTATCAAACAATCCTATTTAACTCTTGATTAAATATTTCATTAGAAATATCAAACTTTTTTTCTGCTTGTTTATTAATTTTAATATTTGTTTTGTATAATTAATAAAAAAAACTCCAATTAAGGTTTCGGTAGGCCAATTGACGTGCGTTTTATAAAACGGAAATGACGAGGGTGTATTCCAATCGACATTAGCAGCCAAAGACATTCATTTAACGTCTCATTCACTACCTGATACACTCAAAACAAAAAGCAAGATTGTAATGCAATTTTGCATGATTTTGTTTAAATCCTCGAAATGGATCGCAAATTGGAGAAAAAAAATGCAACATTGATTGTGCAACAGTTACTTAGATTGTCGACGCACTCAGCAATACAGCAAAGAAGCAAATGCCTCTCACACACACTTGCATGGCTTCTTTTGTTTCATAAATAAAGGCAAACTTGAAGAGAGGGAGATCGGAGTGTGATGACGAGTGAAAATAAAATAGAACACTTGAACTTGAGAACACTTTATACCATAAAACGCTTTGTAGATCATGATGGGCAAAACCGCCTTTTCTGAATCATGCGGATTTCTCAAGATACTGCAATTGCATTTTTTGTCATAATTTTAACTTTTGGGTGTAGTTCCCTGGTTGCCAGCACATTGCCCGGCACACGCCAAGGCAGTCGTATGGATTCTGTCTTCGTCATTTACTGTCAAAACGTGAGAGGGCTACACACGAAAACTTCTCAACTCCGTTCAATGCTTTCATCAAGCGATTGCGACGCCCTGGTTCTAACTGAAACTTGACTTCGAGCGGACATTCAGGACTGTGAGCTATCGACGGGTTATCATATATTCTACTACGACCGCAATCTATCCACCAGTCAGCTCTCCAGAGCTCATGCAAATCTGTCACGCTCGAGGATTGCGACCATCTGGATCAAGTAACAGTATGCATTAACCGGAAGCACCGGTCGCTATTCATCACCGGAATTTATCTCCGTCCTCTCTCCAACCCGGATTTAACAAGTCTCACACCGATGCTCAACAAACCATAATCGAAAGATCTTCGTCTCTCGATATCATCCTGATACTAGGCGACTACAATTTCCCATTTCTGAACTGGAACTTCGACGAGGATCGAACGGTTATTTACCATCGAATACGTCTTCGGAGCTGGCCCTTACGGTACCGATGCTCACCAGCGGGCTAGTTCAAATTAATTCGCCCATTATACCTGATTATGAATCGTATCCACCTGAATTGAACATCAGGCTCTGAAGTTTAAACTCCATGAATAACGTATTGGCTAATTTTAATTGGCAACAGAATCTGGAGGGTGATTCCGTCGATGCTATTTCTGACTAACTTTACGACAAACTGTATGTAACTCTCTTAGCACGAGTTCCTCTCCTACGCCAGATTACAATGCCAACTTCCGTTCTACCCTGATGGTATCCAACGTTACGCAATCTGCGGAATATGCTACGCAAGTTGCGATAACGATATCTCAGTGCCAGAACCAATAAAACTAAAAATAATCTCCGAATAATCAAAACGTACTGCTTAAGTCCTGTTATAAGAAACACGTTCAGCTATTGCAAGCGAACCTGAAGCAAAAACCAGCGGAATTTTGAAAGTTCGTGATGCCACAACGATCTTGTGGATGACGTCATGAATGCCTTGAACGACCTTGATGCTTCAAAAGGCTCTGGTGTAGATGGAATTCCTCCATCTCTTCTTGAGTTTTGCTCAAGCTCTCTTGCTTTTCCGATAAGCAGCATATTGAACCGCTAGTTAAGAGAGCGAAGGTTCCCCGGAATTTGGAAGCCTTTATCAATTGTGCCAATCCATAAAGAAGGAAATCGGAACCTTGTTGAAAACTTTCGTGGAGTATCGCTTTTCTGTTGCATCAGCAAGGTCTTTGAAACGTTAGTTCACAACGCTGTGTACAATGTTGTTCATCCTTTAATATTGTTCCAGCATGGATTCGTTCAGCATCGCTCTACACTAATACGTTGTTTCGAGATGGTGAATCCCGAAGGCAGGTCGAATCTATCTTTGTCCGTTTTTTGAAACTGTTCGATACAGTTCCAGCCGAAAAACTAAAGGCTGTCGGATTCTTAATTTGGTTCGTGGGGCGGATTCTCTTTAACTTGACCAATCACCAGTCCTTCGTTACGGTAAATTCCGCACGTTCGAGAACAGGAGTACCACAAGGAAGTGTGCTCGGCCCAAAGCTCTTTGTTTTTTTCGTTAATGACGTTTATCCCGAAAATATTCTGTGCCTTAGTCCGTAGGATACTGGAATAGGTGGCCACTGTCTGGACCGTATATCACGCATCACTGATTATCAGAGTCAAAGAACTCAAAAGCTCTTCATCCGAAGCACGCTATGAAATCTTCCATGAAACGACCCGTTAAATCTGCTAGACTTCTGTTGATTGGATTGCAAACCTTGCGGCCTAGGCGAACACTCATTTAGCAACTGGTTGTTTACGACCAGTTACGCGGCAATATAGACTGTCCGTAAGTCTTACGCAATGTTCCCCTTTACGTCCCACCAAGGCAATTGAGAAGCGCACAGCTAGTCGTTCCACCAATTCACCGGACCAATTATGGCTTCAACAATCCAATCGACGCCTCGCTGCGATTCTTCAACGATACCAATGAATATTTTGGCTTTAACATTATCATAAACGTTTTAAAAATAGGATTATGAATAAGGAGTGTATCGAATATAAGCTATCCACATACATTTGCGTTGTACGCATGTATTTGTGATGGTTTTTATATGCTCTGAACACTGCATGCTGTGCTTTTGACTGTCTGCTTTCTTTTGTTTACTTGCTTGTGCGGTTCAAATTCTGCGTTTTCAAAATGTCGCGTATTGAAAAGGAAGTGAAAATTAAGGTTCTGGACACATGGCTAAGTGAGAAGGGTATTACTATGCAAAAATTGGCGAAGCGGTTTGGAATTCATCATGCGAGTGTTAAAACCATCATTAATTTAGTTTGGGGAACACTATTCTTTGGATGAGCTACCAGGAAGAGGCAAAAAACCCGATTCTTCCAACCCGAAACTGGAGCAGAAAGTGGTATCTCTAATCATGAAGAACAAATCAATGTCAATACGTGATTTGGCCAAAAAATCAGGAACGAGTGTCGGAATGATCCACCGTATCAAGAGGCGAAAGCACCTGAAGACCTACAAGAAGCAGAAAATCTCGAAACAAAGTGCAGAACAGAAGAAGCGAGCAGCATGCATGCGTTTTGATGGACGATGAGACCTATATAGAGGAGGACTCAAAAACCCTTCCAGGTCCACAATACTTTACTGCCGTCGTTGGGGCGGATGTGAGCGATGTGGACAGGTCGATTCAAGTGGAGAAATTCGGTCGAAAGGTACTGGTATGGCAAGCAATATGTTCCTGTGGTTTGAAGTCAACCATTTTTTACACTACCGGAACTATAAATGCAGAAATCTATCTATCTGAGTGCCTCCAGAAGAGATTGTTGCCTTTATATAAGAAGCATAGTACACCTCCACTGTTTTGGCCGGATTTAGCGTCGGCTCACTATGCCAAAACTACTCTCAATTGGCTTGCGGAAAAGGGTATAGATTTCGTTGAGAAAAATATCAATCCACCAAATTGCCCTCAGCTTCGACCCATCGAACGTTACTGGGCAATCGTAAAGAGGGTCTTCAAGAAGACTGGTAAGGCAGCTGGGAACATGCAGGAGTTCAAAAAAATTTGGGCTCAAACGTCCAAAAAATGCGATGCAACACTTGTCCGGAACTTGATGAAGAGCATTCGATCCAAAGTTCGAAAATTTGTGAAGAAATAACTTAAATTTCATCCGGTCTTCATTATGTTCAAGTTTAACCTCGTACAATAAAGGATCAATTTTTTGTATGAATAAAATATCGGTTTTCAACATAATGTGAAAGAAAGTTTGTGGATAGCTTATTTTCGATACACTCCTTATTTTAGCAAAAAAACAGCAAAGTACAGTAAACACCCCGACATGTGCGGATTCCCCTGATGTTGGTCTCAAAAGATATATGGGCATTGACCTTTGCTGTTTCTTCAGAATATGTTTCGTGATCTTTCGGACATAGGAATTTCAGCAAAGTGGTTCAGTAGACCAAGGTCTTTAGGATGGTAATCTAAAAAGTTCAGAATAATTTCTCTACGCGGCGCTAGCATGCTAGAGATCCTTGACATAAAGGGTGATACGGTCAAAATTTGGTCAAGGGAAAACGCGTGTAAATTGGTGAAATCGTTTATTTAAAAAATCAAATTAAATTTCTTTCTCAAGTTCAATTAGTATAAAATTCAGGAAAAATATTCAGTTTGGCTTCCGCTTTTCCAAATCCGAATTGCCGGGCCTTACACTTGACCCCTGCCATCAGATTTTGTACAGCCACCTTGTCCACCTTCTTCGCCGCAGAAAACCAGTTTGCCTTGAACTGCTGCTCGTCCTTAGCAGTTTTGTTTGGTCTTCTTTAGGTTCCGCTTGACAATAGCCCAGTATTTCTCAATTGGGCGGAGCTCTGGCGTGTTAGGAGGGTTCTTGTCCTTGGGAACCACCTGCACGTTGTTGGCGGCGTACCACTCCATGGCCTTTTTACCGTAATGGCAAGATGCCAAATCCGGCCAAAACAGTACGGAACAACCGTGTTTCTTCAGGAAAGGCAGCAGACGTTTATTCAAACACTCTTTCACGTAAATTTCTTGGTTGACAGTCCCGGAAGCTATGAAAATGCTGCTTTTCAAGTCACAGGTACAGATGGCTTGCCAAACCAGATATTTCTTTGCGAACTTTGACAGTTTCGTGTGCTTGAAAATATCTGCTACCTTTCCCCTTCCTTTTGCCGTATAAAACTCCTGTCCCGGAAGCTGCTTGTAGTCGGCTTTGACGTAGGTTTCGTCGTCTTGTAAGTCGATAGTCCGGCTCGTTTTTTGGCTCTATGCACGGTTGTAGACGATACACCCAGCTTATTTGCGGCATCTCGGAGAGATAGGTTAGAGTTTCGCTTGAAACTACCGGCAACTCTCTTTGTCGTCTCAGCGGCTTCCGGTTTTCGATTTCCCCCGATCCAGACTTCCTGGCTGTCGACAAACGTTCCCCAAACACTTTAATTACATTTGTAACGGTTGATTTGGCAACTTTTAGCGATTTTGCCAACTTTGCGTGGGAGTAGCTCGGATTTTCGCGATGCGCGAGCAAAATTTTGATACGCTGCTCTTCTTGCTTGGACGGCATTTTGACAACTGAAGAGTGAATTCCAAAATCAAAATAGGAGCAACATTCTACACACACACCTTTAAAATGAGGGGTGTTCAGGTTTTTTAAATGCAAAATTGAAAGAAATACGTCAAGTTGATAATGACCAAATTTTGACCGTATCGCCCTTTAGAGCAAGTGGGTGTCTTTGACAAATATGTATGCTTAAGTGAGGCCTTTTGGATGGTGTTAACATGAGTTCAAGCCTCGCCCACTACGTGGCACGAGCGTACATGTGAACTTTGTGTAATACCTGTATTTTGAGATCTAGATCGTGTATAAATGAACTGTTTTCAAGAAAGTTAGTTATAAAATTATGAGCTTCCAAACGCCCGACTCAACAGTTCAGAATTATCTCACTTCATGGCGCTAGTGTGCTGGTAAACTTACTGTATAATCTGGAACTTGAGATTATTAAGATATAACAAAATGGCATCTTCAAATCAAATATTCGAGGGTTCGGAGATTTTTGAATGGTGTACACATTAGATCAGATTCGTCCACTACGTGGTGTTAATGGGAACTTTTTGTAATATCTGTATTTTGATTTCTAGATCATCCATGGATTCATTGTTTTCAGGAAATTTATTCGAGTAATCCTGGTCTTCTGACGGTCGACTTCATAGTTCAGAATTATTTCACTGCGTGGCAGTGGTCTGCCCGTGAACTATGTGATGAATGTTTTTCGCTAGTACACATGAGAGGCTGACTACCCCAATATTGGTATTTTTGGTAGGTTCTTCTGAAAAGTTGGGGTTACTGCTTCCGAGAAGTTCTTCACAATACTTCAGGTAAGTCCTTCAGAGAACTTCATGAAAGTTCTTCAGAGAACTTCATGGCAAATTCTTTGTAGAACATAATGAAAATTCCTCAGAGAACTCCATGGAAGTTCTTCAGCGAACTTCATGGAAGTTCTTCAGCGAACTTCATGAAAGTTCTTCAGAGAATTTCATTGAAGTGCTTCAGCGAACTTCATGTAAGTTCTTCAGAGATTTTCATGACTGTTTTTCAGGGAACTTCATGAAAGTTCTTAGGAGAGCTTCATAAAAGTTCTTCAGCAAACTTCATGGAAGTTCTTCAGAGTACTTCATGAATGTTCTTCAGGGAACTTCGCGACAGTTCTTCAGAGAACTTCAGGATAATTCAGCAGAGATCTTCAGGGAAGTTCTTCAGAGAACTTCAGGGAAATTCTTCAGAAAACTTCAGGGAAGTTCTTCAGGAAACTTTAGGGACGTTCTTCAGAAAGCTTCAGGGAAGTTCTTCAGAGAACTTCAGGCAAATTCTTCAGAAAATTTCATTAATGTTCTTGAGAGAACTTCATGGAAGTTCTTCAGAGAACTTCAGGGTAATTCAGCAAAGAACTTCAGGGAAGTTCTTCAGAGAACTTTGGGGAAGATTCTTCAAAGAAATTCAAGGAAGTTTTGCAGAGAACTTCATGGAAATAATTCAGAGAAATTCTGCAGAGAATGTCATGGAAGTTCTGCAGAGAACTTCATGGACGTTCATTCTTTCACTGCGACAGGTGTGCCAAGAGAACTCCGTAAATTTGTTCTGGGTTCCGGGACACTGTGGCATTGAAGCTAATGCAAGGGCAGATGAGCTTAATAAAAAAAGGTTTAGAAGCACAGTTTATTGGTCCAGAAACTTTGCGGTATATCATCATGTGCCATGAAAATGGAACTGAAATCTTGGAAACAACAAAGGGTAATGACAAATTGGTTGATCACCACAAAGTGTGTTGAAGGTTTGTTATTCCAAATGTTACAAAAGGTTTATAATTACGAAAAGGTTGATAATTCCAAATGTTACAATTAGTTTAAAAAGAGAGTTCTTTGTATCTATACTGGCCTAGTAACCGGACATTGCCTGACCAGATATTATTTGAAAAACATTGGCACAACCACGCGTTTATGGTCGTTCTCGTTGACCTGCCGGCCTTTTTACCGGATCTTTGCATCCGATCAACAGTCAGACGTTCTTCAAACCATCTTTTGATACCAGATACCGTGAAATCCTAACTTTTTTTTCGATGGCAACCTTATTCTCACTAGTACTCGTGCAAACCTTTTCCGCGCACGCACTGTCCTTTGTTCGCCATTTTGAAAACTTTTGCGCACCTGCGCACAGAGTGTAAACAACACACATTAAACTTTGTTTACGCAAAACTTCCATTAATTTTCCAAAAAAAAAGGATCAAAGCTAGAGCAATTTGAGTGTGTGTGTGGATTTTAAACGGTACACCCTTTAAGCTTCAATCCCGGAAAAGGTCATCAATTTCCTTCTGATTTGGATAATGTGGAGACCTACCGGATGTGGATACCGTTCCGAGGGAGTATTCCAAAACAGTAACAACCGGCACACTTTCAGTTTATAATGTTGAACTGCTCGGAATTTCTTCCGGAAGCTTTCGGATGGTCTTTTCTGCGTCAGCTTCTCGATGTTTTGGTTTTGAGGTTGTCGTGCAGATCCTGGTTTCCTATCAAGAGTCAACCGATCCCGGAAGCGTTTCAAAACACTACTTACTGTTGAATGAGGGACTTCGAGTGGTTTTGCTATGTCATTTCGCGCACTTGTTGGTCTTTCGACTCTATTTTCAATACAACGCTTCATGACAGCAAACCGTTTGTCAAAACGTTCACATACACAATAACATTGCGTTAGCGGTATTGGTGACATTTTTTTATTGACAAATAAAAAAAAATGTCTACTAAACCATGGCTAGAACTTACTGTACGCGCTTAACAGAAATATATTTTAGCTCAACGTTTAACATCACATTCTGGCAACAAGCCTTTGTAAGAAGGATCTTATGAAGACATTCCCTCCGTTACACGACATTGAATTCGAAATACGCAGCGGTAAAAGAATTAAGTGAACTTCTTAGGCAGGTGGAAAATGATTTTTTTTCTCTGTTCGGGACATAAACGACTGCGAAAAGTAATTTGATCTATTGTAGTATATCCCGCATCCTTTGTTTAGTGCATGTCGAGCTACTTCGTCACTATTTAAAAATGAAGAAGTATTCGGTGTTGTTGCAGTTTTTTTATGGCAATAAATCAAGTTTTATTGAAAGATTCGCTTTATCAGTTAAAACCGGATTCTATGCAAACAAAACCAACAATGACTCCGATACTGACCATGCATCAGAACTCTAGTCTTAAATTCAAACTATAGAACATCAAGTAGGGAACCGGAACCTATCTTGAGCTTAATAAGCAGACCTCCAGTGAAAATCGGTAAATTTGCACTGAATACCGAACACTGTGTACCCAAGTTATTCCTAATTTATTCGTTCACTTACCGTTCATCGCTTAGCAACACACAAAATATTCGATTCTGATAACTTTCTTCCAATTTAATACGGAAAAGTTGCCACTGCAATATATCTATTTTAATAATATCACGAAAAACATTAATCGCATCTGTGTACATACATTAATCGTACTGAATTTAATCAAGAAAAAATACAAACAAGTTAACGCTCTCCACTACTACACCCAAAAATGGAGTACACGCTTGTTTGTAATTACTTAAAACTGAGTAGAAAACGACTCCGTTTCGTTACAAGTTGAACTACCCCAATTAGAGTAACTAGGTCACCTGTCAAAATAAGAGTAAACATTGCTCAGTCACGCTTGTTTGCATTTTGCAAAACGGAGTAGAAAACTACTCAGTTTTAAAAGTGGAACTACCCTAATTAGAGTAGCAATAAAGTTACTCCTTTTGGATTAATTAGGTCATAAATCAATATTTGAGTAAACATTAGTATATAATTTTATTTGTTATTTTATTTTAATGAAATCGTTTAATATACCCGATAATATTCTATAAACTGAATTACAATCTATTCATGGATTGAATTCGGTACTTCGACTTAAAAAAAATGTAGATTACAACATACACTCGTCCCAATTAGAAAACTTTTGATCGACTGAACCTTGGAATCAACCACGTTTTTTTGCTTTTGACAGCTTCATTATAATCACTCTATTTTTATAAGTACTGCGCTTTTACAATCAAAGTAGCATTTACTCAGTTTCCTGATATCAAGTTACACAGTTTTTGACATTTAGAATGGAAATACGAAACTGAGTGAAAACTACTCTATTTAAAGTAGATCTGAACGAGCGTGTAGATCATTTGACAGCACTTCACGTGTGTTGGGTAGCATGCATATAACCAAGACAAAATGAAAGGGTTTGTTTGTTATTCTTTCATAAGAATATTGACAAAAGGACTCACCATAACGTTTGGCATGGAATGCTCTATGAATGATTGAACACGCACACTAGCGTTGATTTGTATGCTATACAGTATGTGAGTTATTATTATTTATTTAATCTATGGAAAAATAAAATAGTTCAACTTTGGGCGATTTGTAGCACTCTCACAAAAAAGGTGATATTGAAGTGCTGCCAAACCCATTTCATTCGAATAAGAGTCATAATAAAATAGTTTGGCAACATCAAGCGATTGCGTCGATAGTAAACACGGTTCAGAATAGGTGAGAGCGTATATAAATTATTGTGAAAATTAATCCCATAGTTTTCTAGTGTTTTATCACGTATTCGTAGATTCTCGTGTGGCTAGTGTAATAAGTGAAGTGTGATTTTTATGGTTTGTGCAATTACGCAACGAAAATGTGTGAGGATGTAGTGCAATTATAGAGTAAACTTGAAGTCTGGCTCGAGTATATTCCCTAGTACGGTTAGAATTATACTACGAATTTGTAATGCAAAGCTAAAAAATTGTGTTGAAAATCTGACTGCTCAATATTTTTATGAAATTTAAGTGTTTCGGAGAGTTTTTAATGCTTTTAATTATTTTCAAGACCTAATTTTATTTGCCAGGATTATATATTCTTGGTTACTGCGTCCATTTACTGGAGAAACCAAACATCTTTTAACGTTTGAAGTTGGATGACTGTAGATTTTGTTGAATATGAGAAGATGAGAATTCCTATAAGTGAACACTGACCATGTTATCCTTATTCCAAGCTCATCCTCGGTGAGGCATAAAGACATAAAATGTGATAAGGACTATTATTTATTTATTTATTTATTTATTTATTGATATAATTCCAACTAACTTAACATCTTATTGGAATGGGGAAAAACCATGTGGCGTAAAAACCCCCTATTACTAAATCGTACACTACATAAATCAACATGAATAGAAGGTTGTTGTTGTTGTTGTTATTTATTAGAGAGGCTTGAACCCATTGGTCATTCGCCTCGTAAAAAATGAATAGAAGGAAAACAAAGCAAGCAAAACTAAATTAATTCTAGTACACACAAAACTTGTCAGTAAACTTAAAATAATCTGTCGTGATGGAATCAGTCGTCTAGTGTCTTCGCCATTAATGCCACAATTTCTGAACTAGCGTCTCGTCATCCAACTACGATGAATCCGGTTACGGAAGGTCTCAGCGGAACAGTTGAAGTCAAACAGAGCGTAGAGTTCATTGAAGCGCGATGACATGAATCGAATTGGATCGTGTTGGCCGTAGTTTGCTGCACGAGTTCCGAGCTGCAGAAAATTTCTTGTTCGCAGAACTCGTTCAGGAGCGTAGATGAACAGTTCGGCCAGAATTCCTGGAGAGTCGGTTTCACCTAGTAGCACTTTTGCTGCGAAAACTGCTTGCATGACTGTACGCCTATGCTCCAATCTTTCAATACCCAAGAGTAAACAACGATCCTGGTATGCTGGAAGGTTGACAGGATCATTCCACGGCAGGTGACGGAGTGCATAACGAACAAATTTTCTTTGGACTGCTTCAATCCTCGCAATCCAGATTCTTTGGTACGGGCACCACACCAAGGCTCCAAATTCCAGAATAGAACGCACGAGAGAGCAGTACAATGCTTTCAGACAGGTGGGATCACGAAACTCTTCGGAGATCTTAAACATGAAACCGAGCTGTCTGTTTGCTTTGGTAATCATATCCGTGTAGTGTTGTCTAAATGTCAAACCGGAGTCAAGCGTGACTCCAAGGTCACGAACACTATCAACTTTCTGCAGAGGTTGATTGTTTATCATGTAATCAAATGCAATTGGGTGCAATTTTCGATGAAGTGTTAATGAAGCATTTACTAACACTCAGAGTGAGGAAATTCCTGGAGCACCACTCTTCAAAGCTGCTGATCAAGTGCTGTAGTCGTAAACAATCAGCGAAGCATCGCACCACCACATAAATTTTCACATCGTCTGCATAGAACGACCTGCAGTTTGGTGGAAGTAGCAGTCCAACCTCGTTGATGAAAAATGAGAACAGCAGTGGTCCCAAGTTGCTGCCTTGAGGTACGCCCGACATATTAGTAAAGTAGCTCGATTGAGCTGACCCGATCTTCACACAGAGTATCCTGTCCGTTAGATAAGATTTAAACCAACGAACTAAGTTATTTGACACACCAAGTTTGTCTAACTTTGCCAAAAGTATAGCATGGTCGACCCGGTCGAAAGCAGCCTTGAGATCCGTGTAAATAACGTCGACTTGAGATCCAGTTTCCATATTCCGGAGACACGAGGAAACGAAAGGTGCAAGGTTGGTTGAAATCGATCTTCTGGGGTGAAATCCATGTTGTTCAGGAGAGATGTAGTGTCTGCAACTAGCGAACAACAAGTCGTTGACGATGATCTCGAAGACTTTTGAGCAGGCACAGAGCGATGTGATTCCTCGATAATTTTCGGCATTTTGTTTATCTCCTTTCTTGAAAATCGGGAACATGAACGAAGATTTCCAACGTGTTGGATATCTTCCCTGGCGTAACGAGATATTGAAAATCTTCAAAAGAGGAATCATAAACACTGCAGAGTAATTTTTTAGTACACATGAAGGAATTCCGTCGGGTCCCGCCACGTTTGAGCGTTTCAGCTTCCGGATTGCGGCTTCAACGAGGTCTGACGTAATCGCAGGAATATTGTAGTAGAACGCGTCTCTGGGAGTGTCTCTGAGTGCTTCGCTAAGTTGCTCCAATGCTGGCACGGTGTTATTGAATACACTTTTGAAGTGCTCAGAAAGGAGATCACATTTGTCCACTGGTGTGCTGGCGATTCTGTCGCCAAGATGAATTTCAACCGGTAGCCCATTAACATTCCTTTTTGTGTTCACAAATGACCAGAACAACTTTGGGTTGCGCCGAAGGTTAGAGTGGATTCATTTTGAATAATTCTTGTAAAGAATATGATTGCCCATTCGGTAATGGGTACTAGCTGTCGAGAAAATTCGCTTGGTGAATTGATTTCGAGTTTTGCAGTACTTACGAAGAGCCTCCGATCTCACACGTTTCAGGTACCGTAAATGAGCGTTAGACCAAGAAGGTTTACTAGTAGGTCTCCCCAGCGGAACAAAATCTGATATAGCCCGGGACACAACCTCGTCAAAAAAGTCTACAGCTTCATCGATAGTGGAGCACGAGTCAAGGAACTGCCAATTTACTTGGGACAGATATTGGTTCATTGCGGCGAAATAAGTTCTTCGGAAGTTCAGACCATGTGGATCAACGATGTTATCGAAGGTAATAGGTACTGATAGATTGATAATAATCTCCAGCGCAGGATGATCGGCGTCGAGGCTAATTGAAGGATCGGAGGCTTCGACAACAGTACATTTCATTACGGCAGCTTCATTTACCAATACAAGATCAAGCAGTCTCGAGTTACGATTTAACGTTGAATTTATTTGCGTTAAATCATGAAGGCTGAATCCATCCATTAATTCACAGCAGACAGGTGGCATATGCGAACGAAGAACGTCAATTGTGGGATGACCAATCATGGTAACATTCCAAACCAACCCAGACTGGTTATAATCGCCAAATAGTAAGGCGTAGTCGTTGTGATCTAAACGGGATAACACAGCGCTAATCGAACTGATATGGTTCTCAATGCTGCTCAAATCAGATTTCCTATCGGGAAGTAAGTACATGGCACCGATACTTAACTTCCTATGTGGAGTTGTTATCTGGACTCATAACTGTTCGAGCGAAGGGTCAATAGGAGTAGGATCCAGGCAACTGTGAAGCCTATTGGAAACTGCTATCAAAACGCCACCACCACGAGATTTGGTGCTATTTATGCGATTACGATCATTCCGAAAAACTGTGAACTGATCTCCAAATAGTTGAACGGAATGAATTTGGTCATTCAGCCAGGTTTCGGTGAGAACTATTACGTCGACGTTCGAATCGACGGCAGCTAAGAAAAAGTTGTCTATTTTCGTTCGTAGACCGCGAACATTCTGATAATAAGCCAGTAGTCCGTGAAGCATATCAGGCGAACAATCAGAGTGGCTGGAATTGAAGGGCGAATCAGGTCTGGCTGGGTAAGTAATGGAGTTGTACTTGCCTGAAGAAGCGTTTTGGAAGACCCTCTCCCCACTCTCACACGTAGGCCCGGGACGGCTGCAGATCGCTGGCGGGAATGGCTCGACTACGGTGAGGGGATCGAGGGCTTCCGCAATACTAAACTCGTTGCGTTCCAGGATTTGGCTAACACTAGTTGTTTCGTAAGATGCAGCTTCCAAACATGCTTGAAATATGCTGGAATCGGAGAACGAATCAGGTCTTGTCGGGCTAATAGCTAAATCGTACTTGCCTGCAGAAGCGTTTTGGAAGACCCTCTCCCCACACCCACACGTAGGGCCGGGACGGCTGCAGGTCGCTGGCTGGAATGGCACGACTGCGGTGGGGGGATCGAGGACTTCCATTACACTAAATTCGGTGCGTCCCGGTGGAAAAACAGGCGGTTGTATGTCGTATCGTTGAGCATCGAATCCTTTATCTTTGTAATTAATTAACGCTGCATTACAACTGCTGGTGGTTAACCGGTTGTAGGCGTCAGGAATATAGCGGAGGATTTCCGAAACTTTTGAGTAGAATATTCCTCAAACTCACGGAACATTATGCCTTCCGGCCATGTCGATGGGTCAAGCGCGCTTGTCTTCAGGGAAGGGTCCAAACCAATTTTAAAGGAGATACAGGTCATGTTGCTTGTATCCCTTCCTTTGGCCACAAGTTTGATAACCTCAGGGTCCTGGGTTAACTCAAGGTTTGCACGTATTAAAACCAAAATTTCTTCATTGGTGACATCAGGACGTATTCGATACAAATAAATTTATTCACCGGCTGAGCAGTAATTGAAACGGACACTGCATTCTGGTCAACATGCTTGGAACCAGATTGACATTCAAACGCCTTTAGTTCCAAATCAGGTCCACGAGGTCGTTTGGCAGCTCGAGTTTGTCCGATTTGTGGCCATTGCCGGATCGTTGGTGATTGCATACACGGTGCGGGTTTATGCGACAACAGCTTTATTTCCGTATGTAAGCTGCTGATTGCCTCAGTGAGAGACACCAACGGGGACTTCTCATCGGCCGCCTTGGTAATGGAACGGAGATGTGAATTCTCAAATAACTCAGCACATTTATCACACATCCAAAACAAGTTTTTGCGATGCGGCGTGAAATAACCAAGAAGTGCCCGTGACACATTTGAACATGTCATGTGGAACATGCCACCGCAATATCCTCGTCATGTGACAAATTCTATACCGGTGATCGCTTCATAGCACTTGGCGTCAACGAACGATTATATGTTCCTTTGACTACAAAAACAAATACATTCTCTAGTTTGAATTAATTTGGATCTGATACCCCGTGGAAGATCTGATACCCCGTAGTGATCCACGAAAAGGTAATCTACCAGCGTTACATGAAACTAATGGTTTTCTACATGTTTTATTTCAAATCTTCACAATGAAAGTAATTAAACATGATTTAAGCATCAAATCATTTGCCCAATAGCTAGAGTGTATGTTCGTATCCAATAGCTACTCCTATTTTGTTGTTTCAGAACAAATAACTTCTGGCAAAATGTATTTGGCTACTTCGAAAATGTTGACATCATCTTTTTTTACCTGACAACTTCACACAGGTCACTAAAGCCTAGAGGGATTAACCACAGATTCAGTGGCAGCTCTAACAAACTTTACCGGATCAATTCACAAATCAGAAGCATTAAAAAAAAGTAACGATTGAGTTTCTCCCTCCCGCGGTTGCGTTTTAATAGGTTAATATTTAACCGACAAAGCAGAAAAAACCTATCTTATCCTCACAAAAATTTCGTAGTTTCTTGAAATGTTTTCGTTTAATTCATGAATTTTATTTTTGATTATTCGTTCTTTCGATAGATCATGTGGTATTCCATACGAAGTGCGCTTCAGAAGTAGTACAGATCAATTTCGTTTCAGAAAACAAAGAATGCATTGGTGAAATCAACGAACGATTATGTAGTATAAACTAAATATTATTATCAGTGTAATGAAATTGAATGATACGTAACTTAAAAACAAATCACACAGTTCTGAAAGGCCTTAGTGGCGAGGCGAGTCATCAAAATATGAAAAAAACCAACAGACTGATTCCACGCCAAATCGGTCGGTCACCAAACTCAACTATCTTCGATTTTGATGAAACTTGGTACACGTCTTCGGTATGTTGAAAAAAAAAATCCACTGGTGTTAAGATTATTTGGATTCAAGAGTAACTTTTGAGATGGGTGTATGTTTTTTTTCCAACATTTTACTTGAAAAATCGTAGTTCAAAAACCATTACATTTAGAGAAAAACTTTATATGGGGGAGTTGTAGAGAACTAAAAAGGCTTTGTAAAAAAAATGTACACTGAAAAAAAAATTTTTTTTTCATAAAGAAAAATCGAAAATAAATACTAAAAATCAAATATAAAAAAAAAAATATTTTTAATATTTTTCAAATTTGTTTTGTGGAAATTTGAGGAAAAAAAACACGTTTTGAAAAAAACTCTAGGATGGACGCTCTTATAATAAAAAAGTTTTCCGAAGAGCGAACTTTGGTGCATATTTCAAATTTTGGTTATTCATTATTATAAATGAAAATTAATTATACAATATGATTTTGGAGATCATTAAAAACAATAATGATGATAATGATAAATCACCTGAACGCAACCGTTTTCAAGATTTTTCGGATTTTATTTCAATAGAATGAAAAAACATAAGAAAATTCGCTCTTTTCTTAAGTTAATCGAGATTTCCACCAGAAATGATAAATTTTCCAAGATCTTCATATTATAACGTTCACATTACTCTAATGTCCTCTTTTCTTTTGATATCAGGATGATAAGAAGACTCATTTGAAAAGAACAAGATAAATAGCACTATTGTTTTAATATTGCAATCAATATATTTATAATTGTTTTATGGCTGTATCGGTCGGGCCGCTCAGAGAATGAAGGGAGCGAATTTGCTAAAGCGATGAAAGTAACAGCGAGATAGATGTCGCAGGGGCGACAAGTGTGAAATGGACAGATGATGAAATTATGCGGAGGGTCATATAGAAGAAGCATATTAATCGAACTGCTGACTATTTTGCCAAGCTCCAACGATGTTAGAGGTCGGGTGTAGTGTGTGAAAACTACACTCCGAACAGTTCGGTGATGTAGCGATGAAAGTAACACATATTGTTTAAGGTAGGAAGACAAATAGCAGCTATAACGTATGTTAGGTATATCTTCTCATAAAAAAACAGCTAATGTACGCTGCCTGTAAACTACCAGAGATGTTTTATACCTGCATTTCCAAAGGTACCACAGCCAATATATATGCTCATACATAGTCGCATTCATCAGTAAAATCTATCTGAGTGAACTGAAAATGGAGTTTAACATGAAGAAGTGTTGTATGCCGTTTCACACTAAACGGTGCTCAAAAACCTTCGTAAATTAACCGAACAAAATGTCAAAAAACTCAAGTTTATGGGCAAAACACATTTGGACACTTCTTTGATGATTTGTGATAATTGTCGTTTGCATTTAAATAGAACGGAACAATCCCATGCTGCAATTTCGGAGCCTAGTGAGAAACCATCAATTACTAACATTATGGATCCACAACCATCTACATCACGGCAAGTAGACTTGTATGGTCTCGAGGAAACGCCATCGGCAATATCATTAATGTCAGTGCCATCTGATAGCAGTGTGCAAGATTATTCAAGGCGCCATAATATTGAGCTATTTAACAAGGGCGTAGCTGGAATCAACGTTTCGCCAATATCGGCTAAAAAGTTCCTGAACGTAAATTATGCCCGCAAAAAGTTCAAAGATGTTTCAAACGGCATTCGGACACACATATTTGGGGATCAAGCGGAGGAGGATGACCTAGAACAATTGAAAGTGAAAGCAGCCGAATATGACGAAATAATCGCGCAGCTAAAGGACCGGTATGCTGATCCAGAAACTTCGAGGGACGATCAAGTAAGGATACTTTCGGTTTTACCACAATCTTGGACAAATCAAAGAGTAATGGCAGAATTTGGAATAACAAACAAGTACATCGTATCACAAGCTAAATTCCTTACAAAGCACGAAGGTGTTTTAGCTGCCCCTAACGAAAAGCTGGGACACGGTCTGAACCCGGAACCAAATTTTGCAATTTTACGACAGTGATGAGATTACACGAGCAACCCCTGGTATGAACGACTACGTTTCAGTGAGGAGTGAAGGTAAGAGGGTTCATATTCAAAAGCGCCTTTTAGTTTGTTCATTAAGAGAAGCTTTCATTAAATTTCAAGAGATGCATCAAAATGCTGTTGGGTTTAGCTCTTTTGCAGCACTAAGACCAAAGCATTGCAAATTACTTGGCAGCACAGGTTCTCATAACATTTGTGTTTGCACCATTCATGAGAACATTAACTTGATGCTTCATGGTCTTAGAAAATATTCATTCGAGAATGATTATAAATTGTGTTTTGAAGAAATATTATGTAGCTCATCAACTAGAACTAAAAAATGTTACCTCCGTGAATGCGAACGATGTCCAGGCTTTTCAGATTTTGAGAGTAGTTTAACAGACAAATTAGAAAAACGTGGTTTAGTTGAAATATCTTTTGAGCAATGGATTTCAACTGATAGATGTAGTTTAGAGACACTTGTTAAACCAATTGATGAATTTATTGCTTATTTTTGTGAAAAGTTGGAACAATTAGTATCCCACGATTTTGTCAAATCTCAGCAGTCTAGTTTCTTAAGAGATTATAAAAGTTGTCTTAAAGACGGCGAAGTAATAATAATTTGTGATTTTTCTGAAAATTATTCATTTGTTTTTCAAGATGCTGTTCAAAGTAGTTATTGGAGTAATGAGCAAGCCACTATTCACCCTTTTGTCATTTATTACACGGAATCTGGAATACTTAAAAATATCAGTTTCATTGTTATCTCAGATGTGTTGAAACATGATACGATTGCGGTGCAGGTGTTTATTTCAAAACTAATAAGCTTTTTGCAAACAAAAATTAAAGTAAAGAAAGCTACGTTTATGTCTGACGGGGCAGCATCCCAATATAAAAATAGGAAGAACTTTGCAAGCCTTTGTAAGTTTAAAAAGAAATACAATATTGATGCTGAATGGCATTTTTTCGCAACATCCCACGGTAAGGGACCTTGCGATGCAATTGGTGGTACATTAAAACGAATGGCAAGATATGCAAGCCTTGCTGTACAACATGAACACTCTATAAAAAGTGCATTAGAGTTATTCGAATGGGCGAACCAAAAAAGTGATGATTGTTTAACAAAAATGTCGTTTTGTTATGTATCACATGAAGAGTATGAACAGGGGTAGCAGAATGGAATGAAATTTACCGACAGACTAAAACGATTGCAGGTACACAAAAGTACCACTCATTCGTTCCAATTTCAGAAAACGAAGTTTTGTAAAACTGTTTTCGAATGACGAAGAAGGCAGGATTCATAATAGATATAAAAGCAATCAATAGTTTATATAATGTTTATGTAATATTATCAATGACCGAGACTAATAAATGGTATATATAAATATAAATCCAACCATAATTCATTATTTTTGTCTTATAACTTTAAGTGAAGCTTTTTCAATCGACGAACTGTTAAGAGTAAGTAAGAGGCACATACATGTGTTTTAAAAAGGCTAAAAACACAAGAGAAACAATCGTTAGCTATTGTTGTTTTAATATCACGAGTAATTTATGAAAAGGGCGTATTTTTTGAGGTTTTGAAATTTTATTGAAAGAAAATCAGAAATATCTTGAAAACGGTTGCGTTTACGTGGTTTATCATGATCATCATTATTGTTTGTAATGATCTCCAAAACCATATTGTTACATCAAAATTTATTTATAAGGATGAATAACCAGAATTTTAAATATACACCAAAGTTTGCTATTTGAAAAACTTTTTTATTATAAGAGCGTCCATCCTAAAAAATTTTTTAAAACGTGTCTTTTTTCCTCAAATTTCCATACAACAAATTAAAAAAATATAAAAAAAATGTTTTTTTAGATATGTTATTTTTAGTAATTATTTTTGATTTTTCTTGATGAAAAAAAAATTTTTTTTTCTGTGTATATTTTTTTAAGAAAGGCTTTTTAGTTCCCTACAATTCCCTTATATAAAGTTTTTCTCTAAATGTAATGGTTTTTGAACTACGATTTTTCAAGTAAAATGTTGGAAAAAACACATACGCCCATCTCAAAAGTTACTCTTGAACCCAAATTATCTTAACACCAGTGGAATTTTTTTTTTCCAACGTACCGAACTCATGTGCCAAGTTTCATCCAAATCAATGATGATCGGGTATGATTTTTGGGATTTCCGGCACATTCTGGATGGAATCCCTCAACAGCCAAATGTATCCAGCAAATATCACGATGCACAACCGAATGCCGCTCTTTTACAGTCTGACAGCGATGACATCAACATCACATTGCTCGTTTACTCAAGAGTGTTTAGATAATTCAATACTTAACAATAAAATCACGCTGTGCTTGACGGCGGGTGAATAAATTGATTCGCCAACAGAATAAATAACACGTGAGGTGACAAACAGTCTAGTTATTATACAGTTCAAGACATATATTTGGCGTCTTTCAAGTTTGCCCTTACATTTTGATAAATATAATTAATAATCACCCCGGAGAGGTATAATCAATTAAAACCACAGATCAATAACAATAGACCTGAGCCGGGCAGATATGTAAATTAATTGATCACACTGTGCGATTTATTTTACGGCGGAAAATACCGATCTGCAATAAGCGATTGGCTTCCCTCCCCATTATCACTCCATCAACTTGTTTACTAATTCAATCTTCTCTCATTCTACAGGTAACAACCACGTGACCTGCCCGCCGAAGCTTCTCCTGCTTGATCTAAAGCGCAATGGATCGATTGTACTTCGCTACGAATTTCCCCAGGAAGTGGTCCCCATCGGAAATAACTATCTGAACAAAATCGTAATCGACGACGCCTTCGGTGGTTTTGCCTACATCACTGACAACAGCGGGTCCGATCCGGGCATTGTGGTGTTCTCCCGACGTCTACATCGAGCATGGAAGGTTCGCGAAAACAATTCAATGCGGGCGGCGCAGAATGCCGTTAACTTTGCCATCAATGACACCCAGCTGACCTTCTCGATCCACATCGATGCCATCGCACTTGGACCGTACTACAATCCAAACGTTCAGAACGATATCGATCCTCAGGTAGATCCCTTATTGGCCAATCAGAATTACGAGAGGAACGTGTACTACACACCCCTGTCCAGCTACCATCTGTACTCGTTGCCGGCTTCGTTGTTGCGAGACCCGGAGTATGTGGCAAAGGCGACCCCTCGAGATGTTCTGGAAGCGGTGACGGACTACGGAAGGAAGAGCTCGCAAACCGACGGTATGATCATGGACAACCAGGGTGAGCTGTACTATGGCTTGCTAGGAGAACACGCAATCGCCCGATGGGACTCGTACAAACCGTTCACGCCCAAGAATCAGATCGTTATAGCAAAGGACCGCACTCACATCCAGTGGGTGGATGGGATGGGATTCGATCACGAGGGTTATCTGTACGTGGTGGTTAACCGATTGCACAACTTCGTCGCCGGTCGGATGCAAGCGACTGAGGCCAATTTCAGGATACTCCGATCGAAGACCAACGCGCTGGGCTACGTCAACACGCCGAACAATGTGTTCAACAATGATGTAAGGTACAAGTACGACGGAGAAGTGGACAACAGTTTACTGCACTATGGAGTGTCATCGACGACTCCGGTTTCGAGCCGCTTGGAAACGGCGGGAATTTTCGGCCGAGGAGCAGCCGGTGGACAGGGGGCTAGCCTGGTGGTAATGGCGATTTCACTGGTGCTGGCGAAGATCTTGGCAGCTTAGAGTTCAGTTTCCTGCTGCGGACGGAGGAGAAAATGGTGCAAAAGTCCTGATTTCAGTTACCGAGTAGAGTATCTTAATTATCGTGTAAGTTGAACTTAAGTTGTATATAATTGATCGAACGATGTGTAAATAGATTTTAGAAAGCGATGGACGATACGAAGTGTTGACATTGTGCAGTTGAAAACTGGAATAAAGATTTGGAAAAATATTCGTGTAGGATTGATGTGGGAAGCATGTCCCGGGAAGAAATGATTTCAGGATGTGAGAAACTTTTCTTTCGTTATTGTTTTCTATTAAAGTTATTTAAACTAAAAAAAATTACCAGAAGAACAAGCTATTTTATAGATGTAACAACATGCACCGCATTCTCAATATTTTCACCTGCGACCATTATGTCCCTTTATTTTCCAAAAGACCTGGACAAACCTTCCCCAAACTAAATGCGTATCAACCCAGAAGACATATAAATTTACCTTCCCTTTGAATGCTGGCCCAACCAACCGATCGAATATCAATAACATTATCAGTGATTATTCTTCCGGCCAGTAAAACTGAGCACATCAAAGAAAATGCACAAGGCCCCGGGTATCGAAAATGACATTCACAGCCCCCCAACCCCCCTCAGCAGCAATTTCCATTCCCCACAAAGCAAGCACAAAAGAAACAACCCATCGTCCAATAACAATCCCAGCTGATTGACCCATCAACTTATCAGCCTTTCGGGCCAGTATATATAAAAAAGGCCAACATCAAGACCCACTGAAACAAAGGCCCAAACAGGTAGTTGACGGGAAGTCAACTCGTCGTCTTTGATGTCGGAAAAAAATATGGCCAAGACCGTCGTTATCAACCCGCTCACTTTTGTGCCACTCTGTTCGGGGTGGTGCGATGCGTTGGGCAGCCATCGATCCATCCCCAAGAGAATGGCAGTCGGGTGCAGTCGGAAGCGGAACATTTACGATCTTTCATTTAACTTGTTTGATGGTCGAAAAAGTACCCACGCCATATCCGGCTGCACTGAGAGGAAAAAAATACTCCCATTATCGTTGCTCCTTTGGGTAGAGATACATCTTGTATATTTTTCAGCGGCGTTTGAACAGAAGTCCTTTTGCCACGTTTTTTCATAGAACGCGATAAGCAGCTTAAATATGACTAGGGGTACATCGTAAATTTGTGCCTTATTTACATCGCACCTCTGAGATAAGGAAACAAAGAAGAAACAGAGATGATTTTTAATAAAAAACACGTGAAGATTGAAGCTTATTCTTACCATGTCCAATGTTAGCATGTCCAATATATTTTTGACAATTTATAATGTTTTATTGATTACATTGATTGAAAACAATTTCCGCACGGTATCCTCAGATACGCCCGTCCTGACGATTCTCCATCTTCTTTTGAAATTTTAAGTACCATTTGCTTTCTTTTTAGTTTCGAAGAGTTTCCGCTTAGCTAGAGCCCAGTACTTTTCTATTGGGCGAAGTTCTGGATAGTTTGATGGATTGGTTGTTTTTGGAACGAATTTGACCTCTTGTACCTTGTACAATTCCAGGGCGGATTTCGCATAGTGACAAGAGGTCAAGAGTCGTGGCTTCTGGTAAACGGTAGCAATCGCTTTTGCAGACATTGTTTCTCGTACACATCCTTATTGATAATGCCGGTAGAAACGAAACTTTTATATTTTCGACCACAAATACATATGGCCTGCCAAATGAAATACTTCTTCGGGAATTTCGGAAATGCTCGGAGACGGCGTTGCTTCGCATTGTGGTTTTAAAAGGCAAACCCGGAAGCTGTTGAAAGTCTTCGAGTACGTAGGATCTATGACTTCCCTACTTCACGAGCCCCATTTGGCACAATAAGATTGCGATTTTTCTCAATAATGACCACCACCTTCTTGTCCATTCATCGGGAGCATACTATTCTATTTGTTCCACTTTCAACCTTCAGATCCACCGTCAAGCGTTGGTCAAATGATTTGCGAACACAAAACCCGGTACTTTTTGGTAGTTTTATTAGGGAAGGTCCATTAATTATGTCACGCAGTAAGGGGGGAGGGGGGTTTGGGAAAACGTGACGGTCCATACAAAAAAATTTGTAGGTCCATACAAAAAACGTGACAAGGGGGGGGGGGATAAAAAAGTCATTTTTCGCGTGACGTGATTAATGGACGTTCCCTTATGATTTCAGTTGAAAATCTAATTTATCGACCATGGATTTTACTCTTTTTCTGTACGTTATACCTAAGGACAGTATCGTTAATTATGAGAACTCCTAAAAATTTGCTGTTAATAAACATGTATTTTTTATTTTGCAACTCAAATTCATTTATATTGTTTATTGACCATCAAAAAAGCCCATTACATCAGTATTCATTTAATTTTTCGTAGATCTGGCCAGCTCTTGTACCTGCTTCTTGATGTTCCTCGTGAGGTTTTGCCCAACCATTCCGTCGATGGTTTTGTTTACGTTTACCCAGTCTTTTCTGAATGTGATGATGGCATCAAAGCCCAAAATTTTTCAATGGGCCATATTTGCAGACAATATGTAGGATTATTCGCCTTTTCCACAAATTGGACATTGTTTTCTTCATACCAGTCCAAAGTGGCACGCGCATAGTGGCAGGATGCAAAATAAGGCCAAAACAGTGTCAAACCTTTGTGTTTTCGGATTAGTGGCAGAATTCGTGTCTGTAGGCATTCCTTCGGGTATAAAGGGTGATACGGTCAAAATTTGGTCAAGGGAAAACGCGTGTAAATCGGTGAAATCGTTTATTTAAAAAATCAAATTAAATTTCTTTTTCAAGTTCAATTAGTATAAAATTCAGGAAAAATATTCAGTTAGGCTTCCGCTTTTCCAAATCCGAATTGCTGGGCCTTACACTTGACCCCTGCCATCAGATTTTGTACAGCCACCTTGTCCACCTTCTTCGCCGCAGAAAGCCAGTTTGCCTTGAACTGCTGCTCGTCCTTAGCAGTTTTTCTGGTCTTCTTTAGGTTCCGCTTGACAATAGCCCAGTATTTCTCAATTGGGCGGAGCTCTTGCGTGTTGGAAGGGTTCTTGTCCTTGGGAACCACCTGCACGTTGTTGGCGGCGTACCACTCCATGGCCTTTTTACCGTAATGGCAAGATGCCAAATCCGGCCAAAACAGTACGGAACAACCGTGTTTCTTCAGGAAAGGCAGCAGACGTTTATTCAAACACTCTTTCACGTAAATTTCTTGGTTGACAGTCCCGGAAGCTATGAAAATGCTGCTTTTCAAGTCACAGGTACAGATGGCTTGCCAAACCAGATATTTCTTTGCGAACTTTGACAGTTTCGTGTGCTTGAAAATATCTGCTACCTTTTCCCTTCCTTTTGCCGTATAAAACTCCTGTCCCGAAAGCTGCTTGTAGTCGGCTTTGACGTAGGTTTCGTCGTCCATTACCACGCAGTCAAACTTCGTCAGCATCGTCGTCTACAGCCTCCGGGATCGCGCTTTGGCCGTCGTATTTTGTTTATCATCGCGATTTGGAGTCACTACCTTCTTGTAAGTCGATAGTCCAGCTCGTTTTCTGGCTCGATGCACGGTTGTAGACGATACACCCAGCTTATTTGCGGCATCTCGGAGAGATAGGTTAGGGTTTCGCTTGAAACTACCGGCAACTCTCTTTGTCGTCTCAGCGGCTTCCGGTTTTCGATTTCCCCCCGATCCAGACTTCCTGGCTGTCGACAAACGTTCCCCAAATACTTTAATTACCTTTGTAACGGTTGATTTGGCAACTTTTAGCGATTTTGCCAACTTTGCGTGTGAGTAGCTCGGATTTTCGCGATGCGCGAGCAAAATTTTGATACGCTGCTCTTCTTGCTTGGACGGCATTTTGACAACTGAAGAGTGAATTCCAAAATCAAAATAGGAGCAACATTCTACACACACACCTTCAAAATGAGGGGTGTTCAGGTTTTTTAAATGCAAAATTGAAAGAAATACGTCAAGTTGATATTGACCAAATTTTGACCGTATCGCCCTTTATTTCGACGTTCATAATTGTGGTAGTGAAAAAAGGTGTCGATTTCATACCGCACTGGCAAATTGCTTGCCAAACCAACACCTTTTTACCATTTTTTTTTTGAAAAAAATCGATTTCTGAGAATTTGGGACATCCGTTTCACGCTTCACGGTGTAAAACTGTGCCCTTGGAAGTGCTCTGTAGTCCAATTTGACGTATGTCTCGTCATCCATGATAATGCACATGTCATTGTTGCTCAAAACGTCATCGTACAGCTTTAGAGCCCGAGTTTCCACGGAGTTTGCCTGAATTTGGCTGCGTTTCGGACATTTATGTTTCCGGTACGTCTTCAGGAAATGTCGCTCCTTTGCGTTTCCTTTGGGTTTCGATCCTGAATTTTTTGAAAGTGCTGATTCTGAATCCGTGACTCGTGCGAATAAGCTTGATTAATGAGCGTGAAGTTATAGCTCTCGACAGCGCTCTTATTTTTATTTTGGGATAGATAAATTATTTCCGCCCATACTAGCAGCAACACCATCATGCATGAGTACGATATAAAAGAGAAACAGCTATTGGCTATTATTTCGTGCCTTTTACAAAGAGGTGTAATGATAGAATTTCATCAAATAAAAAGCATTATGAATGTTTCATACAATATACGAGACGCGTGAAAGCTACTTTACGAAGATAAATTTTCAGTGAAGATCTTTTTTGGTGAGATCAAGTAATTTGAAAGTCATTGAAATGTTTATAATAATTTTCTGATTTTCTAACTATAAAAGTGTTACTATAAATTTGAAGAAAAATTAGTAATCTCCATTTAATTCCAACTACCTTTGCTTATCTTCGACAGATACGCGTATTTCGTCTACAATGTGCAGACTTCTTCAGTGTCTCGTACTAATAACTCGACTGCACATTGTAGACGAAATACGCGTATCTGTTGAAGATAAGCAAAGGTAGTTGGAATTAAATGGAGATTACTAATTTTTCTTCTAATTTATAGTTACAAGTATTCCACTAAACAGCTCAAACCCTCTAGGATTTATAAAAGTGTTGTTCAAGTTTGCTTCTACATCCAAAAAATGTTTAGGCTTTCATCTCCATTCTAAGATGAGAACAAAAGATTTCAGGTCCTAAGAACTGTTGAGGCGATCCGAGTCTTGCTAGTTCATCGGCTTTCTCGTTTTCATCAATTCCACAATGGTCAGGAACCCAGTACAAATTTACTTCATTACGACAAGACAACTTTTGGAGTGATTAAATAGATGCCCAAACTTGCATGAAACTTCATGTTGCTGACTTTAAAGGCTGCCCGACCTAATGAATATATTTGAATACCTAGAGTTACTACGTACACAGAAAAAAAATAATTAATTTTAACAAACGTGTAAAATATCCCCTCGTTTAAATCCAAGCTAAAGGAGACGTAAACCACGAAACTGTTTGCAACTTTTCATGTGCCATACAACAATATTGGAAATCTTTCATACAACAGGCTGGATTCAGGCGTTATCTGGCTTAAATTTACATGAACTATCCCATTATTTTCTGGAAAATCCAGCATTCCCTTTATGTGCATTAAATAACGCAGAAAATTCAATGTTTATTTTTATCTGTGTAGCATACGGTTGTGACTTACAGACTATCATAGTGCTTGAGCCTATTATGTAAGTTATAAATTCTATGGCAAATTGGTTGTGGAACGAATTGATCAAGATCACATGATTTGAACGATTTGATCCTGTTCAAAAATATTGAGCACAACATATTTTTTTATTGGGACCATGTTACTGTCATTCTTGTTTTTGCTTACAATTTTATATAGCTTCCAAGTCTTTAACAAAACACAATTTTGCAGCAAATCCTTTTAGTGAAGCCTCGAAAACGGCATACTAGATATACTCTGGCTTTATGATTTTTGGTTAACATTAAGTCAAATTTAATATAACAGGTTTAATTTAACAATAATCAGTTCAATGTTAACGTAATGCGCTCGAGGTCAAAGGTTTACCCGAAGGTCAAAATGACACGACTCTCCATTTGATTTACCCAGAAACGTCACGTCACTGCAGAGGACTTTTCTAGCTTCACCAAGTGACAAACGTCACTTCGACTCTCGAAATAACTCTCAATGTATCTCTCTGCTGGTGTAATTATCGGCGGTCACCAATGAAACCAGATATTTATAAACATTTGTCTACCACCCTCGATTTCATCACCGTCGATGTTCCTGTGAGCCTCGTTCTCTCATGTACTTTATCTTTGACACGACTATGACAATCCCACTCCTACTAGCTACTGCCTTAAGTCTGATGTACGTTTATGCCATGCTGTCGATGAAGCTAAAAAGTTAGATGGAAAATGTGACGGAAAGTTAGCTTAAAAGTCAGACTTAAAATGCCTACTAAAGGGTGTCCACAGTTAAATTGCATCACCTTCAATAAGCTGTAACATTTCGCCCTTTGGGTTGATTCCAACGAAATGTTGGGTAAAAGCAAGTGAGCGAAAACATTTTGCACGCGCACCTCGACAACCCACTTCTTTGGCAGCGAGCCATCGGAACGATATTGAAAATTCACCAGTCTGCAGTGTCTCGTGCCATAAAACGTTTTGGGGAACGTTTAACTGTCGATCGGAAGAAGGTGAGTGGTAGAAAAAGTGTTCCGCACTGCGTGAAGGATAACAAGCAAACCCAACTGTTCCGTTCGGAATGTCGCGAAAAAGCTGCATTTGACTGAAATTTTTTTGCAGAAGGTCAAGAAACGAGCCGGACTCCGTTCATTCAAAGTTCTGAAAGATCCAAACCGCAATGAAAAATAGAATAGGACAGCTAAAACATGTACCCGTAAGCTGTACACACAAATGTTGACAAAACCACACTGTTGCATCATGGACGATGAAACACGCGTAAAAGCGGACTTTAAACAAATTCCCGGCAACCAGTATGTGACTGCGAAAGACATGTTCGATGTTCCAGAGTCTCTCAGGAAATAGCAAGTGTCAAAGTTTCCTAAGAAGTTCATGATTTTGCAGGGGATCTGTTCGTGTGGTAAACGGAGCAAGCCTTTCGTGACAACTTCTACTGTAAATGGTCAAGAATACATGAATGAATGCTTCCGTTTCTCAAAACACACAACGTTCCTACTATTTTTTGGCCGGACCTAGCCTCGTGTCACTACTCCAAGGATGTTCTGGAGTGGTACAAGACGAATGGTGTAAATTTCGTGCCGAAGGATCTTAATCCCCCAAACCCTCCACTCTGGGCTATAATGAAGCACGAACTTCGTAAGCATCCTAAAGTTGTGACTACAGAACAGGAAATGTTGACATCATGGTTGAAGGCGGAAAAAAATCGGTCCATGAGTTGTACAAAATCTTATGCGTGGTATTAAGAACATAGTTCGGGCTTCTGGATTTGGTAAAGAAATACAGTAAAATAAAAACACCTTAACCAAGATTATACATTGTTTTTTATTCCCTGAATATTTCATGACAATCGGTTGAGAAACTTGTATTTGAGAACGAGTTTAAAGTGATGCAATTTAACTGTATACACCCTTTAGTTTATCATTTTCCCTAAATCGAAAGCAACGCACGCAAAATATTCAAACGAAATCGATATTGGGCTGTTCACATATGGTAGAAGTTGTTTAATGCTGAGCTATATGTCACACACAGTCTAATCTTGGTAATTGATGCCTTCTTGTCTTGGATATTCCAACAAATTTCCTTCCTTTTGTAAAGTCATGTAAACTGTAATCAACACTTTCGTACTTTCTTCCCTAAGAGCTGTTTAGTCTAAGCAGATTTATATCAATCACTCCAATCAGCCCTCCAAACAGCAAGCAAAATCAACAGTTCGAAAGAAGAAGATATTCTGGTTTGTCTTTTCCGAAACCGGTAGGCTTTTCACTATTTCATCACTTGTTATTGTTTTTCGAAGAATAGGCTGGACAGAAGACCAGGATAAACTAACGACCCAATCTCCTCCTGCATCTCCGTCATGACTTGGATGTGGGTTTCCTTCCATTCAAAAGCATCTCGTCTGTTCTCTCCCGATGGATATGAACGATAAGAAGATCAAGCGAATTCAGCCCAGATAAACTTTCTCCTCCCAGCCAGCCTCACGCCAGCATTGGCTAGTATTAGTGTGTGCATTTGGGATGAGTACACATATAAGTGCAACCAGGGGAGATGAGCGAAAAGAGAAGAGAAGCACTTCAAAAAGCTCGAGAGCATAGCATAGCAGTTTAGACTTCCGGATCCTGATAGTTACCAGCCTGATGGAGGGTGGGGTTGAAGAATGGAGTTTGATGCTCTGATACTTTTGGTAAATTTACACACTCTTTACTGATGCAAGCTTTTATTTACGCTGGGTGGGAAATTGTTGCCTTTGAGCAGTTCTATCCAGGAGTTGGTTGGAAGGAGAATGTTTGAGAATATGAATGGACTGGACATTACCAAATGGGCTTTGTTTCGTTACCTCAGGGTGATGATAATAGGTCGGATTTTCAAGCACGTTAAGACTGCTTACTCAACTGCGGTAAAATATAAATCTGGACACAGAGAAATTATTATAATCATGCCAAATGTCAAGTATTGAATAACCCAAAAGAGGAAAAGTGGCTTTATTTTACGTTTTCATGGCCCAGCTTAACTTCACGTTTATGGAGCAGTTCGTTCCACCACTCCTGCATTAAACCAAACAGGGATTCAAAACCTTTTTGCAACGACTTCACAGCACTGGATCAATCATTGCATACAGGCAACAGAAATGCCAATTCTTACAACCAAACACAGCCCATCAACCCCACTCTCGATAATGTTCGATGAATGTTCGTCCATTTACCGTGCCATGCAATAACCAAAACCACTCGGATTACTTTCGATTACATCGACCGCAAATTACATCCATTATTGGAAGCAATTTTACTCCGTTGTCCTGCTAGGAGGAAAAAGGTACAATTCCGATAAAAACCTCTGATCCAAAAGTAAAACGAATGCCGGGATAGTCCTCTTGGTGCAATGAGAACGCAAACCAGGAAGTTAATCCAAACTCATGACTCTACTGTAGAGGAGATTGGGGGCTTTGTCCTCGATTAGTCCTCCTATTCCTGACCGGCATGATGTGGATTCTAGGTTGTGAAATCTGACTCTGAAAAACTGAGCCTACTAAAATAGGGTAGGGAACGGCTTTATCAGGGGTGACTGTTTAAATCAGTTGTTAGGGAATAGGTCTTAAACTCCTACATTTTCCAAATTATTTCACTTTTAATGATACGTACATAAGCTTTTTTTATCGGGATTATGGTTCGATGTATAAATCATGACTGATCACCATTTTATAACTGTCATTTTGAAGATTGAAAATACGTCATCTAAAAAACCATAAATTTCCTACCTGCTGAAGGAGTTCACTCAAATTTTGCCTTTGTGTATTTTGCATTTGTTCGCGAGTACCGAAGGGAATGTCTTCATCAGCTCCTTCTTACATATAGGCTCGTTGCCAGAATGTGATGTTGAACATTGAGTTAAAATTTATTTCATATTTAAACGATCTGAAATCATAATTTATTTCATGTTGCTCCCACTCATTTGAGGTTGATTAACGCTTATGATAATCATTGGCGGAACTGGGCAATTAGTCTGGAGGGGGCCTGGAGGGGGCCTAGAGAGGGAAGATTTTTTTTTGTGTATAGGAATATTGAAAAGAGCGATGAAAGTAGCGTAATTGTTTAGGACATGTAATTTAATGAAGAATTAGAACAGCTTCAATCGAATAATAAGATCTATTCGGCGCCTGGGTGAGTCGAGATGCCTTAAGAGAATCGAATGTGGTGAATATATACCTCATATTATTCCGTGGGGATCGAATGGAGAATGTAGTCACCTTATTCGATTCTCGTGAGGCGTCTAAACTCATCCGAGGCGGAGAATAGACCTGCACAGAAACAAAAGCGTTCACGAAAATGAAAACGGACCGTGAATTAGTTCACGTTTTCATGATTTTTACCCAAAAACGTGAACTAGTTCCCGAATACGTGTTTCAGTTCACGGTGTATTTTTGCTTGTTCTCTAATTCATGACTGCAGTTCACGAATCCGGCCATGGTTTTTTTTTCGTGTGAATCTATACAGAGTCAAGTTTAAACTAAAAATCTAAAAATTGCAAAGAACAACATTGAGTCAATGCACATTTTAAATATCTTCAAAATTGTGTCGGCTGATACTGATTTCTTCACAAATCCGAAAATTTAAAAGTTTTATTAAGCTAAATTTCTAAAGAGAATTCAAACAATTTGAAGGAGAATTCCGAAGATTATTTCATCAAAAACCGACTGAGAACTTCATGGCAGTTCAAAAGAAACATCCATGGGTTTTTTGAGGATAAACTTAAGAATTGGATTGACTTTGATAGTATTCCAGGGCATCGAAATTCCATGGAAATTTTTCGAAATTTTTTGAAAAAAATAAACAACTACAGTATAGGACAAATTAACAAATGCATCTATCGTTTCGAACTGTATTGAATTTATAAATGCTCATATACAGTCTTCAAAATGGCATCAGACTGGCCATGTTATAAAGTTTGACAAAAAATTAATTTTTAAATAATTTAAAATTGAAAAGTTCTACAAGAATGAATTGTTTGGAAAAATTATTCATTCGTATGAAATTTTTGTATTTTGTAAAAGAAAATAAATATTTTTAAAATTTTCTAAGTTGGTCGATCAGAAGTAATTTAGAAAACTGTGTTTCAAAATTTTTAAACTCAAGACTGCTATCATGTTACTTCTGAGCTACTTTCAAAATTTCTGCTCCATCCATCTTTTGAGTTGCGACATAGGAAATGCCAGATATGGCAATTTTGTATGAAAAGCTGTAGATGTATTTAATATTTTCGCCATCAATAACCCAAAATAGCCAACACCAATAACGCCAAAATAGAAGCTTTTGATTGAAAATCAAATCCTTTAAAGAAACTTTCAGAATAAATTTTAGACAACTGTTACAAGAAATGTGAAGGAAATTTTGATAAAATTTCCAAGGAAATATTGAAAAGCGTTCTAAAAATATAGTCGGAACTCTGTCTCTACTGAGGGAATGCAAATGGGAACACACAAGCTGTTACAATTCTTAGAAAATTTAAAAAAAAAATAGATGGGTCCTGCATTGCGGAGTCACTTAATTAAAAAAAATATTTTTAGAAAACAAATAGATAAATAATAGTTTCAACAATTTTTTCAAAAAAAGTTAGCCTCATGTGCGGTAAGATTTTCCCCTATATTAATGAATAACATTTTACAAAAAAGTCGAAGAAATTTCTAAATTTCAAAACTTTGATAAACTTTTTTATAACCAAGTTCAGGAAATTTAAATACATTAAATATCATGAAAAATTATGTTTAATTAATTTTATTTGTAGCGTTGTGAGCAGAGTATGTACTGAGTTTTTTTTCTTGTGTGGAGCTGCATGACAGCTTGTTTGTCAAGGCTGGACCCTTTCGCAACATTCCCTATTACTTGGACGCATACCATAGTTACACTAATATGTCAACCGCGTGAGCACCATTTGAAGTTTTAGATATTTTGTCTTCGTATTTTATAAAAGATGTGTTCCCATGTTATAGTACCCATCCCTGCAATATTGCACCCAACAACTTTGAATCAATTTTTAATTCAAGATGTCTAAGTATATAGTAGACTTTTATATAATTATTTAGAACACTTCCTGGAAATGCCGTTCAGAATACCATCTATGTTGACAGTGCTGAAGTTTCGTCCAGCAATAACTCTTAAATTACTATATGCATTTCGTCAATACTGTGTTGTGAATAGTTCAATTATTACAATTACCTTTTGGGGATGACACACAGGCCCATAATGCAGTCTATATCGACAACTAGTGATACTGAAGTCAACCCCAACAAATATTATGATTACAGAAATTTCCTGATGGTATATACATATGTTAACATTACTTCTAAAACTACATTTTTGAAAATATTATCGTTAATGAATAAACTCCTATCTCCATATTTTGCTTATTTACATTAGTTAGTTTTGAAACTTCTAATCAATCTGGGAAATATATACTCTACTCAATTTTTCGTAAAGAGAAAATAATATTGTGAATTTCAAATGCGCCTTTAAACAAAATTCTTAATTGTTAAATCTTCTTGAATAATAAAATTAAAATGCGTACATAGAAAAGTGTTTCAAATCTTGTGTTTCAACTTAACAGGGTCAAAATTTTACCGTCGCTATTATTTTAGTTATAAGTCTTGACGTTTTAATATTAATAGAATTGAAACTAAGAAGAGAATGATTTTTCAAATACCTACTAAGTGAACAAAAAAAGTAAATGGAATCAATAATTCAACTTTTTACTAAAACACCGCGATATACTAGTTTTGTACACATGCCTACTAGTGCATGCCTAAATGGGCCCTCTGCGTTCTAATTTCGATTTTGATCTGGTAAACTCTTGTACCCCGAACGATATCTAGGCGTAGCCAGGGAGAAGGCAGATGGGGGCGACTGCCTCCCTGACTATGCAATCAAATTTAACCCTTGGCCTCTGGGAAATTACCTTTGGAAAATTACCGCTTGGAAATTATCTCTGGAAAAACGCTTCTGGAAAATGGACTTAGCATATGAAAAATACGGAAAAGCAATAATTACCCGAATAAAAATTAGGACAAAGATTAAATCACGAAAATGGCGTCTTTTGAATGGGCTCTCAGAAATGGTTTCAGAAAAGTAAAAACTTCCCTAAAACAAGACGAACATATATCTACTCTGGAAAATGGGTCAATCCAGGAAATGACCTCTGGGAACAAGATTCCTGGAACTGGCGTAGCATCAGAAAAATAGTTACCGGAAAACAATCAATTTCCCGAAAAAAAGAAGAACAGATATCCGCTCTTAAAAATTAGTCATTCCGGAAACTGGCTTCTGGGTAATTGTTCTCGGGAAAGGCCCCTGAAAAATGATTTCAGTTAAGCATTTTCCGAAAAAAAAAAACGAGGACAGAGATCCGTTTTGGAAAATTATTCATTCCGGGAAGTGGCCTCTGGGACATGGCCTTTTCCACGAAATAGTGTAAAACTAAATACCGATAGGCAATAGTTTGGAATTTGGATAATGTCTATAGATTGGGAATCGATGATCAACACAATTTTAAAATCCAAGATGGCGGCTTCTGGTAACCATACCCCCCCCCCCCCTATTTTAAATCCTTGCTACGGTCATATCTAGTTATGATTTGCGGCAGTTGAGTATATTTATCATCCTAAATCAATAAATTATTGAGTTAGAAACTAAATTTAACCATTTATGGGCTGGCTTATATCCGCTTATCATGTCGTTTGTTCTTAAACACCACGAATTTTTTTTTCCAAATCTAGCTTTTAACAGACGCAACAAACTCTCGAGCAATGTGGATTTAATGTTGATATATAGGAATTCTCATGGATCTAATTTTCGTAAGTATGGTTTATATCGATATACCAACTTAACATCCTGAAAGGAACAGTGGAGTAAGTGAAAAGTGTGGGGAATCGGGTATACGCACTTTTTTCCTACAGAAATAGTTATAGTACCTCTCTATTTTTTGAGTCTAAATATACTGGTCTGAAGGCAGCGAAGTGCAAAAACAACTTACACTTGGAAAAAAATTGTATAATTCCGTTGAGGTAATGTGTTTCATTTCAAATTAGAAATATATTAGGGAAAAATCCTGGGGGGGGCCTACAGAATTCTGGAGGGGGCCTGGCCCCCTAGGCACCCCCAGCAGTTACGCCAATGATGATAATATTGTTCATCATCTGACACTATAATTTGCAATAAAAAATATGTTTTGGAGCTGTCCAATAGTACCCAACGATAAATAATGCTTCGCTGTTGAGCGGCAGCTATGGCATCACTGTTGCTTTTGGAAGCGCCTACGTTTCCTCTCTAATTTGCTAACCATGGCTAAAGTGCACCGTTATTGTAAGGTGAAGCCTGCTTTCGCTTACTTTTGTATGTTTTTAAATGAAGCAACTTGTTTGTCGTCACAGTCGCTTTGTCTAATATTTCCGTGAGAGTAAATGAAATAAGAAATACACATTGTCAATTTTAAGATCAATGACAAACTAAAAGTTTGGTCGTCTGTCTCATAACCTAATAGTAGAAGAGTTAGTGATCTTAGCAATCAACATGTTTTGGTTGATTATTTTCGAGAGCGGATGGGTGAAACGAAGGAGCGGGTTGAGAAAATTGACGTTTGCAGCAAATCATGAACTGGCTTATTTCATTTCGTCTTAGCACACATGCACGAAATTGCACTCATACAATATTGTTATTTTATGTACAGATTTCGGAGCTGAAGAAAACATTTTCATGATCGGAAAGCAATTCGCATGCTCTTAATAAATCCCTGCAATTGGGATCTTTATGCCATGGCTATGAAATTTTCTGAGTCTAATGCTCGTTTCTGAAAATAAGTTCCGATAGATCAGAAGTAAGCAGAGCCATTAACGTCTAAATATGGAGTCAGTTCTAGTTATAGATTAGCTTCAACAAATGTTCCAGGTGCCGAAGAAACTGCCTAAAACCCGTCCCGTACTCTACAATTATGGGAATTAATGATATTTTTGTAAGTTGACAGTCGTGAAAACCTCCAACTGATTGAAGCAACTATTCTCAAAAATCTATCGAGAAATATTAATGTTTCAGTTATTTTTAAATTTTATTTGACCCATACCCTTACCGTCTGATCAAAATAGTGTGGGTGTGTTACTAATAGATCGTTAAATCTGTTGTTTATTAAAAAAAAATCTATTGTACACTCTTTAGAAAGGTTTAAATGATGATACAGCCTCGAGTTGAAGGTTCTACTCGAGCGTCCCAGTAGTTGGCAACGCATCAGAAGTTGCACATAGCGCCTTACAAAAGAAGGCAACCAATAAGATCTCTCTCTCTCTCTCTTTCTCACTCACTCTCTCACCCACCAACACACCCACAAACACCACCGACTGCTTTGCCGACCACTGCATAATTAATAGCTGCCTAACAACGGTTGCCTAGCCAACGGCTTGCTAGCAACAGTCTGGCCAATTAGTTGGTCGGCAGTGCACCTTCTTTGGAACACAACCATAGATGTATGTGTCAAATACATCATCTAATATTTATTAAAATTTTACTCAAATTTGGGGACTGCATTGCTAAACACAGTTGGTTCTACTCCAAAAAATACCGTTCTGCCTGAATAGACAATTTGATTGCAGATTTTTAACACTAAACGTTGTGTAATTTCTTTATCATCTACATATATATCGACATCATCTGCAAATATATCAAAATCATCACCATATACATCTATATCATCTACATTTTTATCTATATCATCTAAATATAGGTATTTCTATATTATCTATATATATTTCTATATCATCGACATACATATCTATACATATATTTGTACAACATATCGTGTTATGGCTACCAACTGGTTCATACATTTTTCCCTCCAATTCGCCACGAGCTTGCCATAACACTGGGAGAACCTCCCATCGTACACATCGCAAAAATCGGTCGACTACGTTAGGCTGGGCATGTCGTAAGAATGTCGGACGACAGCCCTGTGAAAATGGTTCTTGAAAACGAACTGACATGTACAAGAAGAAGAGGCGCGCAACGAGCAAGGTGGATCGATCAAGTAGAAGGCGACCTGCGGACCCTCCGCTGACAGCGAGGCTGGCGAGTAACAGTCATGGACCGAATAGAATGGAGACAACTTCTGTGTACAGCAGAGTCCACGCCGGCCTTAGTCTGATTGGATTCGATTGGATTCGGATTGCCATAACACACGATTGCATTAAAGATGGCTGTTCAGCGACAGCCACTAACCCATCATTCTCTCCGGTTGCTTGCCCGCGTTCCCTCCTGCAAATCTGAAATCTGTGATGGGAAAGTACTGCGCATTTGGTAAATTTATTCTGAAAACTCGGCATTATAAGGCATCACCTATTATTTTGGTTATTTTCAATAGTTTAGAATTTTTAACGGATAATGTTTGATAGTTGAATTGATACGCGGGAAAATATCCAACCGATTGATGAAAGAATCGAGCATTTATTAAGTTATTAGCGTTTAATTTGTAACAATATTTCGCGACGGTCGCTTATTTTTAGATTTTAAATTGACACCCTACCCTTGCCGTAAGACGTAGTCTACGTAAAAAAAAAAAAATAACAGCGTTATCAGTGGACTTGCTGCAGTCATGGCAAGCAACTACACGAAGAAATCAAACTATCCAAAATTAAGTGTCATAGTACTCAAAACTCACCACTCTGATAGGACTACAATTTTGGATATAATTTTGTTCTTACTGGTATCTTGCAGTTAAATTTGAATCGCAGCAAGCCATGCTTTGAAACTGACGTGTTTTGTTTAAGCTGCGTCGTTTTCACGATAAAAAAATCAAACAATAATTCGTAATTTAACTTTAACTAACACTGAAATCGTAAAATATCCGCGTGCTTTGGGAAAGACGTAGTAAATACAATCGATTCCCTCCCGAAATGTGTGAGTGTCGGTAGTATTTCCACATTTTTTGGTTTTCTGTGCTTGGCCCCCCGCATCCATGAAGAAAAGATAAATCAGCTTAGTTTTGTTTATAAGTGGTAGTATTGTGACATCCGAACATACATGATTAAGTTTGAGTGTTTATCCACTTTGTGAATCGATGATTATAAGCAGTTTTGAAGTTCGATATAGAGTCGCCTCATAGCAATGACGTCTATATAAGGTCTGGGGCAACGCACTACTTGCTTGAATTCGAAGCAAAAATAACGTAAACATTGCTGAGCCGACGAGTGATGACGTAACACTATTGAAATTTCTATTGGCGGGCATAGGTTCAGATAAAAAAAAACGGTTCAAACGTTATTTATAAATGCTGAATTGTTGAAATAATTATGATGCAAATACCATTTATTGAGCAGAAGCATTTCCTCCCGATAACATGGATCATTTATAGTGAATTTAACTGAGGTTATTGAATTTTTACCACACAAACTTTCAAACGCTGAGATTTGACAATCGAGTAGCGATAAAGAGCCAATTTTCCATCATCGATAGACTGGAATCAGTTGAAAAAGTTTTACAGCGCATACAATAAACAATCACGGAGCGAACGAATCAAAATAATTAGTATGACGTAGCACTTTGCGAGCTTTTGTGTAGCGTGCGCAAGGAGTGCAGTGCTATTAGTGTCATGAGCGAATTTTGCTTTGTTCACTAATATTGTTGTAGCTACTGGGCCAGACCTTATATAGACGTCATTGGCCTCATAGCGGGTATTTGATTATTGGCAGAGTGTGGAGTGAAAAAAGAAGAAGACCAGTGCATGTAGAAAACGGCCATTTGCTATTCAGAAGCAGTAAACGAAGACAATGGGCATGCGTGCGTGAAAGGCTGTCACATAATTTCAGATGCGTTCACCACGTGGTGTACAGAGTTTTCTTATGCAGGTTGCATCTGACGGGCGGTTTAGCAACCTTAATTTATGCGCTTATTTTGTCGCGAGTGCATGAAATTGTATATGAATCAACGTCGAGAATTTTTATGTTTTCGAATGAACAAGCGTGTGTAATTAAGGAAGCGGCCTGAAACTTTATAACAATAACTTTATTTTTAAGTGGTACCAAATACACAGAGGTTTTTTTTTTGCCCGGAGGATACTTTCCAGTTTTAGTATGGAACCGTGTAAAAAAGACTAAATAAAGTTTATAAATTCACATGCTTAAACATTTTATATTGCTCTGATTTTATTTGTATGCGTTACCTTTCCATGCGATGGCCAGAATACATTTTTAAAAATTTTGATAATATTAACACCAAAAATTGTGAATTTTTTGAAAAACTGCCAAATGATTACTTGTTACTCAAAACGTAATATGTGTTTTGAATTAGGTCGATAAGTTGTTTCATTCTGGAGCTATCGCCGAAACAAACCGTGTAAAAAAAACCTTAGTGTACATGCCTGGTTTGGAAATTGTACATTTTCAAATCTTTAGGGGCTGATTTCTTCAATTCCACTTAAGCGTTAAGCCAGGTTTATCTTTATAGGTAAACCTGGTTTACAATTTAAGCGGAGGTGAAGAAATCGGCCCTAAGTGTGTTGCAGTGGCCTTTTCCGAATGATATCGGTAATAGTGTCGCTTTAGAAAAGGCAGTAGACGTTCTTGTAGGCAGTCGCTCAGATAAATTTCTTGGTTGACGGTTCCGGTCGCAATGCAAACGTTGCTCTTCAAGCCACAGGTAAAAATAGCCTGCAACACAAGATATTTCTTCGCGAGTTTTGACAGTTTAATTAGCTTGAACATATTTGCCACCTTTCCTCGTCCGGCCGATAACAATTCCTGTCCAAGAAGCTGTTTGAAGTCTGCCTTGACGAAAGTTTCATCGTCCTGTACCAAGCAATCAAACTTCGTCAGCATCGTCGTATACAACTTTCGCGATTGTGCTTTGGCCGACGTGTTTTGTTTATCGTCGCGATTTGGAGCCACCATTTTCTTGTAAATCGACAGTCGAGCTCGTTTTTTAGCTCTATCTACGGTTGAAAGCGCCACTCCCAGCTTCTTTGCGACATCTCGGACGTAGAGGTTGGGGCTCCGCTCGAAGCAGCGGGCAACTTTTTTTGTCGTCGCTGTGGCCTCCGGCTTTTGATTTTCCCCCGATACAGCTTTCCTGGCCGGAGACAAACGTTCACCGAACACTTTTAATACGTTGGTAACAGTTGATTTAGCGACATTCAACAATTTTGCCAACTTGGCGTGAGAGAAGTTTGGATTTTCGCCATGCACGTGCAAAATTTAGATGCGTTGCTTCTCTTCGACGATATTTTGCTAATTGCTGCTGAAGTGCTGATCTCAAAATCAAAATAGAAGCATGATGCTACACGCACATATCTTGAAAATGAGGGGTGTGCAAAATATGTTCATGCACGATGGAAGGAAATGCGTCAAATTTAAAAAAAAAATTCTGTTTTAAATAACTTTCAAAAACATTTCCTGTCAAATAATAGTCTCAGCGCTATGGAATAAAACAACAGAAGTTCTTCCGGAACTAAACCTCGTGAAGGTCCATTGCCTTCTTCTGTACCAATAAAAGGTGCTACAACGCAGAACTATTCTATTGAAAACCCAGTATTGACGTTTCTCTGGAGGACGTTATAGTAAAATTCATAGAGATGAGCACGGAACTTCGATGTGATGCGTCACGTCCTAAAAAGAAGGTCCAGAATTTTCCTTCAGTATTTTCCTCGATCATTCTTTGACATCTACAGCAAGCCAATTTTTAGTGTTTCTTAACAAACGAAAAGTACTAGATTCAACATCAGCTTTCAGTAGATTTCATCAAATTTCCAATGGAATGTTTCAATTTACCTGTGAATGTACCAATACATGAAATACATTTTGTTTTATATGAATTTCTCTGCTATTGGCAGTATTTGAGCCCGATCAAACGGGTACATTTTTGCCAGTCAAGGTGGCGGATCCGTTCCTGCATTGACCTACCTCGAAATACTGCCAAGGGAAGGTTCATTAATTATGTCACGCAGTAAGGGGGGAGGGGGGGTTTGGAAAAACGTGACGATCCATACAAAAAAATTTGGTTGTCCATACAAAAAACGTGACAAGGGGGGGAGGGGGGGTTAAAAAAAGTCAATTTTTGCGTGACGTAATTAATGAACGTTCCCCAAACAAAAGCCTTACGCTCAATTTCAAACTACTTCCACTCATTTTCATAACCTGCACAGATAAAAAGACACATTTAATTTTTTGCGTTATCTAATGCACATACAGGGAATGCTAGATTTGGCAGAAAATAATGGGATATGTCATGTAAATTTAAGCCAGATAACGCCTGAATTAAGCCAGTTTTTATAAAAATTGCCAACATTGTTGTATGGCGCATGAAAGATTGCATACAATTTCATTGTTTACGCCTCCTTTGGCTTAGAATTAAATGAGTGGCAATTTTACGCGCTTGTTAAAATTAATTATTATTTCTTGTGTGCCGAGCTCTATCGGAGCAGAAATTGCTGTTCACTTCTGGGATCCTATGATGTTGGGATGATGTTTCCAATTACGAAACATCATAATTTAAATTTGACGCACTGCACGCAATAAAAACGTTATTAATAATTGAATTATCAGTATTCTTTTATTGAATTCGCTAAAAGTTCGCTAAAGCACATTTTTGAACACTATTTTCCAAAAACTATTTTTTTTCTGTCGATTCGCTTTTAACAAACAGTTAATTTCTCTCAGCATTGAGTCTTTGCTTAATACACTCAAAATTGGGTACTTTGTTATATAAACAATTATGACTTGTTGAGGTTGCTGTCATGTTAAGTGAAATCGACTAAATTTTTGGTGGGTATGAATCAGAATGTTAAATCTTGGACGCAAGGATCCCAATGAAAGGAATAGTTATTTTGTGAATATAAGATCGCAACATTAGTTGCCATTGCAAAAAGTTGTCAATACAAAAAACGTGACCATGGAAGGAGGGAGGGGGGCGGGGTTTTATAAAAAAGCATTTTTTTACGTGACTTAATTAATGGACGTTCCCTTTTCAATTTTGGCAAATCGTGAGACAATCGATGGGTTATCCCTAGGTAGCTCATTGCAAGATGCTTAGAAGCGGACCGGAAAATTCGATGAGCTACTTTTGAAGTCCTATAGGATATTAAGGTGAGTCGACACAACGCTCGATACAGAAGCGCAATAAACCAAAAGGAAGCAGAACATTCAGCTTCAAACGTTTACATTGTACAAGAATAAGACGAAGCCGATGAACAAATTTGCAATTTCTCCAGAAAATTTGTTCTTCTTCTTGCAACTCTCGAAGTCAAACGCATTTCTAATACCAGACAAGAATTGTTCCACCCAACAACGAAACTCCCGGCGGCGATGTGATGTTCGCGAAAATGATTCAAGTGGAACATTCTACAGAAAAAGGTATCGTCGTCGGAGACATTTTCCAGGAATCTCTTTCGTCTCGAAATGGATTCTCGAACCGCCGCCACCGTGAGGTCAGGCGGCGGCTACTTTGCCGAGCCAGCGTAATTTACTTTAAGATCCGCACGCCACTTGGCCTCCGGGTGGATTGCTACGGGGAGCTAATAAATTGGTTTACTTAATTGAAATAGATTATGTGTCTCAGATCGGCTGGAGTGTGTTTGTTGGTTTTCCGACGGCTGGAATTCTAGCGAAAATCGTGCTTTGAACACCGAGTTGGAGGAAGTAATTCAGTAAATGTCTGACTGGGGAGAGGGAGCGTGACTTCTGCATCTACGGGGAGTATTATGTGCGTGTTTATGTAGTTTTCGACTGGGCATTTCGACATTATAATCGTGTTTGCCGTGTGAGAGCTCAGATGGGCCGGACCGACAGCACCGAAGCACGGGATTACAGGAGATTACAGCGGAAATGTGTGGCTTTGTTTGGTGTATCGTTAGCTTGTCAGAGTTGTCCCAATTGGGATTATTTGGCAAACGGCTTCGTATCAAATTATGCAAACATATTATGAGGAATCTACGAGTGTAGCCCCGATGGAGAAGCATAATATGAGAGGAAACAAATAAATCTCCTTTTCATCATCAGTTCGGATGACAACGGAACCTTAATTAGATTAGTTCGGTCCTATGTAGCTGCTGCTGCTGCTGGTGGGCCACATTGGACTAATCAAGCATGCCAATTATTTATAAATTAGTAACTGCTGATCGATATTGGAGTATGTCTATCGAACTAAAACACATAACTTATAGATTATGGAGTGTGGGGGAAGAACACTGCCAAAAATAAAACTCGAGAAATTCCAGCAACATGTGAGTAATTAACCACCACCACAGACAATCCATTTATAGAACTGAACACCGAAGGTGTTGTAAAAACTAACTGCGACTCAGTTAGGTTCATTAGCTAGTTCAAAAGCTGAATTTCATAATATTATACCTGATTAAATTCTTGCACATAATTAATCCCAAAATTTTGTTTAAAACGTATTTTTACTAATTGTCAACGTGTTACTCATAACCATCTTTACTCACTTTTGGATAGCCATAGTTCCGACAAATTTGAGTCCATCGTACTTAAATTTGGGTTGTTTAGAAGAAGCGTGTATTCAGCCTGAATAAAGGCCGTTCACACCAAATTCGGACATACAAAACAATTTTAGAAACACAATAGCACGTTTTTGATTTATATTTCATTCCGTTCCCGAAAGATATTTGAATTTTTTGAAGTAATATGTTTCGTCATCCATGACAACATAATGTAATTTGGTGAAAAGTTGTTCATAAAGCTTTCTGGAGCGTGTTTTTGCTCATCTTTGTTGCTTTGCGTTACGATCTGGCTATGTTTGAGCTTTGAATGATCTCAATCCAGCCTCAGACTTCACTTTTTGCACAAAACCGGTTTACATTTGCACTTTTTTCGCAACTTTCCGTGTTGACACCTTCGGGTTTGCCTGAAAAGCAGCAAGGACTCTTTTCTCTTTTCTTGGACAAAGCAACCATGTTCACCACCACTTACAGCTTTCTTTTCGACAGTAAGACCCTCTATATAACGTTTAATCGCATCTGCCACAGTTGATTTTGGCACATATAACTCGAGTCGAGTTATTAGTACGAGACACTGAAGAAGTCTGCACATTGTAGACGAAATACGCGTATCTGTCGAAGATAAGCAAAGGTAGTTGGAATTAAATGGAGATTACTAATTTTTCTTCTAAATTATAGTTAGGGTAATTGATTTTGTAGAGACAGACATTGATCGAGAATACGATCATTTATTCAAACTTCTCATAACAGTGGTCGAAAAAACCGAAAACGACATATGTAAAAGATTGCCTCAATCCAGGTAGGCTTGGTTCTCCTTTACGATTTGAAAATCAATCAACTGTCATTTGCTCAGTTGTCAGATTTCGTCTTCTTTTTTAGTTTTAATGTATTTTTTTTCTCTTCTCAACCGGTTCAGCGTTTGACGCAACTGAACCAATGACATCTCAAGAAAAAGGTGCAAAAGCCGATTTTTTTCGCTCGCGGGATTCCAGGTTCTCGATCTGAATGAAGTAATTAAAAAACGCCCGGAAGTGGATGTCTTGTGTATTTGCTTTATGTTTTATGTATTTGTTTGTCTTATTTTTTAAGGAATCATTTGATCCGGTTCATGGGAGTTTCATTTAATTGTCTTAGTTTTGCAAATGGAATCCAAGGAACAGCAAGTGCGCGAGAAAACCCACTTCTTTCGCACCGAGCCATCGGAAAGATGCTGAAAATTCACCAGTCTACAGTGTCTCGTATCATAAAACTTTTCGGAGAACGTTTAACTGTCGATCGGGAGAAGGTGAGTGGTAGAAAAAGTGTTCCGTACTGTGTGTAGGATCACAAGCAAGTGGTTGCTGCCTGTAAACGCAAACCCAACTTAGAACGAGCCTGGCCCCGTTCATTCAAAGTTCAGGAAGCTCCAAACCGCAATGAAAAACATAATAGGACAACTGAAACACGTGCGCGTAAGATGTACACACAAATGTTGACGAAACCACACTGCTGCACCATGGACGATGAAACAAACGTAAAAGCGGACTTCAAACAAATTCCCGTATGTGACTGCGAAAGACAAGTTCGATGTTCCAGAGTCTCTCAGGGAACAGCAAGTGTTAAAGTTTCCCAAGAAATTCATGTTTTGGCAGCGGATTTGTTCGTGTGGTAAATTGAGCAAGCCTTTCGTGACAACTTCAACTGTAAATGGTCAAGTATACATGGAGAAATGCCTGAAAAAACTACTGCTTCCGTTTCTTAAAACACACAAAGTTCCTACAATTTTTTGACTGGACCTAGCCTCTTGTCACTACTCCAAGGATGTTCTGGAGTGGTACAAGACAAATTGTGTCATTTTCGTGCCGAAGAATCTTAATCCCCCAAACTCTCTAGAGTTGTGGCCAATTGAAAAAAACATTGTGCTATAATGAAGCACGAACTTCGTAAGCATCCTAAAGGTGTCACTACAGAACGGGAGATGTTGAAGTCATGGTTGAAAGCGGAAAAAAAATTCGGTTCAAGCGTTGTACAAAAGCTTATGCGTGGTACTAAGAAGAAAGTTCGAGCTTTTGGATTTGGTAAAGAAATACAGTGAAATAAAATACCTAAGCCAAGATTATACATTGTATTTTATTTCTTGAATATTTCATGACAATCGAGAGCGATCGCAGCAAGCGCTGCTCGCGGACGGTTGAGTTTTGCGTGAGCTGTCACGTTTTTTTCTGTTTGTTGAAAATCGATATATGTGAATTTGAGAAATTGTGAATTCGGCTTCGGTAGTTCCAATTTGGTTTCGGAAAGTTTTTCGGTAGTGATTGCTGTTCGGGGTGGTCTATCCCGTCTAGAATTTCAGAAAATCACGGTGTGATAATTTCATAAAATCTACGTTTCGCGTTGTTTTCGAGTTGTCGTGGGGCGTTTTGCTTAGGTGTCGTTTGTTTTTCAACAACGTGAAGAAATTAAAAATTGTGCTACTGTTTCAGCAAGTGGTGCTGCCATGGCTTGTAGTATATTTTTAACAAAACTGGAGTTGTAATTTTCCTGGCATGGGAGTCATGATGCTCGTAGACTTTGTACGAGTGGATTTCCGGACAATTCCGAATCGGGATGAGGATCAACGAAACGTCATTAAGATAAGTAAACGTTCGTTAAAGTTTAACATTATACTAAATTTACTTGCCCATTCCTTCATGTAAATATTTCTATCGTTGCCATAGATACGCATTGCTGTTATTTTTCTCCTCGATCCGCGGAGTATTTAAAAATATATTCCTCTTGCGAAATATTGATAACCCAGCATTAAAGCTTTACGCTTAATCATCTTGTTTTATTTCAAGAATTTGGTTGATACTTTCGTTTCGCTTTCTTCAAAACTTTGTTTTCTTTTTGGTTCAACTGCTTTGGTGACATTGGAGATGACAAGTTTCTCTTAGTCGGAAGACTTCACGCCAGCCGGATTTATTATTCGTATGTTAGAGACACTTGGCTGGAGTCTCATGTTTCTAGGTGGGTAAACAAGTATAAAGAAGTATTCTCTTTGCACAGTGCTTTGTCCGAGAGGTATTTTTTTATTTTTGGGTTGGAACAAAATAATTAGTTAGACTATGTGACTTTGTTACCCAGCCCACGAAAACGTCCCGACGCGTGCAGGGTACCGTGTTATGAGAACCCGGCATAAATTGTCAACGTCATTTGAAAATCCTTTTATGTAGTGCACAGAAAAAGATGGTCGTTGACTATAGGATCCAGTGAGAAATTTTTCGAGGAAAACTACCTAGGTTATGCCAATATTAACCACCATGTGGCGAGCACGAAAATAGCTCGTAGAGAACTATTTTGTCTGTTAATAATTTATCTGATTTCTATTGTATATTCTACCATTGCTCCTCACATTAGAACCAAAAACTTGTGAAAGGAGATAGGAGCTACCTGCCATGAATTAGAGTCTCATTTCAGCAATAACCTTAATTTTTTGTTAATTTTTCAGTATTGCATAATAAAATACTCACATGTTTTATTCGTTTAGTATTCGAAGTAACATATCATTTGTTAAAGCGGATTCGTAGGGGATACCATTACATTTGCGTGGAATAATCGAAGTCCGAGAATATATTTGATGGTCGGAACATACTATTTTACTGTACGTCACAAAGGATGTCCTACCATTATATGCTATATATTGTTCAAAATTAAGGTATTTGCAGATTTCTGTTCTGTACAATTTCAGGTAAATGGGTCATACAAATATGTAAGATTTCTATGATATTTGACTTGACATGATACAGAGCGTGTGAACCGGTGTGTCCACGCATCCTTCCTCACCTGTAGATTCGCGGATTACGTTGGGGTTCAGGTCTATTCGTTTGATTCCAGCTCGTTCTAAGAAATCTTCTTTTCAGTTGATGCAGACAGAAAAATAATTGGACATAATCTAGTCCAGTTGTTTCCAGAACCCATTCTTTGACTTGCTGCGTTTGTATTGGATTAGACTAAATTAGATCAGTGACCAACCAGTGGGTGTCAGATATATGTTGTACAAATATCTACAAACATCTTTAACCTAATATTTCTAGATCTCAATGGTTAGTAGTATTGTAGTTCCAACGGCTGAAGTATTTCGATGAGAGGGTGGTCAAATAAGTTGCAGATAAATATTCTCTAATAATTACTTGTCTTTCTCATGTTATTATTATTATATAATTTGTTAACTAACTATTCAAAAATTTAATTATGATCGTATATTGAATTATTGTAGAACCTATCAGATACACTACAAATGATAATAGGGGTGCAAGAAAACGGAACATCTCATCGACATTTTAGATATAGAATATCTGAAATGTCGATGTGCTGCTCCGTTACATGATGTATAATTTCAGATCATCCATAGAGTTCCTGAGTCTCGAAAAAAAAAATATCTCGTGGCTACGATACATTTTCCAAACTTTCAGGTTCATAATGGATACGAAAATCCTTCAACAATTGCAGCAGAACAACAATATGCAGACATGTGTAGTTGTTATTATCATTTTACATTATAATATTCCTGCAGTAAATTGTATATAGTATTCCATATGAAACTGCATATTGATTTTACATTTATATTATTATCATGCCATTTTTACCATTTCTCGGATTCTTAGGATTTATTTCAATATTATTTTATTATTCTTACCTTGGAGCGTATGGTACGGTATGTCCACGCATCCTTCATCCCCTGTAGATTCACAAAATGTTTTGGGGTTCAAATATATTCATTTGAATCAAAATCATTTTACAGAATCATCTTTTGCGGTTAATGCAACGCAGTAGGCCTGGCCGCTTTGACGCTTGTATCATGTCTCTGATATGCTGCAAGCATCAATATTGACAAAAAAAATAATTGGGCGTAATCTAACCCAATTATTTCCAGGATGCTTTCTCGTACTGGCTGCGGTTGTATTAGATTAGATTAGATTAGATTAGATTAGATCATTTGATCCGGTTCATGTGAAATAAATAGTCTTAGTACCATCCTAGTTCAAAGATGGACTTCAAGTGTCCTTCAAACGATTGCCAAAATTCAAAATGAACCGCTAGCTATCTGAAGTACAATTGTAATAGGATGGGAAGTAAGATTGAAGTAGGAAAAGGGACAAGTCTACTTCAATCGTACTTCAATTGTACTAAGCTCCGCTATCTGGGAAGGTTTGGTGAGAAGTTGCTTGCGATGTTGCGTGCAATGCTTCAACGTATATTTGTATATGCCGTCAAAAATCTGTCTTCTGTGGATTGTTTGTTTTTGTGTATGTAGTAGGAAGCTAGCTGCTAACACTTTTTTTAATTGCACAACTCATGATTCAAGACGGTCGACTAAGTCGGAGGTTTTCTTAAAAATGGATCGTATGTCGCGTAAACAATACAAAAAATGGTAAAATAATGAAGTTTGGTCTGCATCTACCATCTATGCCTTGAGATATGAAAATGACAACATTCTCAAAAAAAATTGGCCAACAAGGAGGAATGTGTAAGAAACTAAAATGATATTCCGTGAAAACAATTCAACATGTTTTGTATTTAATTATAGCAAAACAAAAGCGTTCCAAGAACTACAGGGCATCCAAAAGCACTTGGCTGGCAAAGGAGCTCTTTAAAGAGTGGTGTTTTGGGAAATTCGTCCCGAAAATGACCACCATTTTCAAATCAAGCGGACAAATACCTCCTAAGAGCCGCCCTTGTGTTGGATAATTGCACAGCTCATTTCAATGCAGATGAGCGAAAAACGGCCGATGGATCAATGTTTACCATCATTCTCCAGCCGGTCTTCAACCGATGGATCAGAATATCATTCAGATGACTAAAACGAGCTACAGGTATCTGATGATGCAGGAAATTCAAATTCGTGTAGGACGAATTTCACGCCAACTCGTCTTCGTGATTGGCAGCACCCTCTCAGAATCCAATGAAACATTGTGGGTGTGTAGACTATGACTTTTCAAGTAACTTTGCATACTATGTTTTTTTTAATTTATCTAGACTACCATTTGAAGAGGGCTTAAGTTTTTTGATGGATTTTTTTTGAATCAACATAGCTCAAAAAGGAAGAGACTTACAACAAAGTGATGTAAGGGTGACTCTTGGAAAATTGCCTTTATTTATAAAAATTTATAAAAACTTCAAAACCGATTCTTACACGTTAAAAAAAATATTTTAAAATTTGAAGTCGATTTGCAAAAAATTGCAATATTCGAATTGGGCGAAACTTTTTTAAAAAAAAAAAAAAGGCAACTTAATTGTCTTAAATTAGGTTAGGATTAGAACGTCTCATAGGAAAGGTCCATGTAATGCTATTGGTGGTAATCGCAAGCGAATGGTAAAGAGAGTAAGCCTTGCTTAATATTATGGAAACACAATCAAAACTCCTCAAGAACTATATGACTGGGCAGTTGAACAGTCAAATATAAGTATTACAAAACTGAATTTCTGCTTCATATCAGCTGTACAGTATGCAAAAATGTCAGAAGAACTTGAGGAGCTCTATAGCCACGTAAAGATAATATCTGTTACGCCGGTTTATTGCTTTGTACCTTCTCAAAAAATCAAGTTTTAGCCTCAAGGTTTTCTGATTCAAAGGATAATCCGAAGAAATTTACTTTGTTTGTGAAAGATTTATAAATTAAATATACAAGCTGTGTTAATTACTTAAACGTGAAGACGTACATATAAAAAATAAATAAAATAAAACCCTTACAAAGCCAAAACCTATGAGTTTTCATTGACATAAACAGTCTTTCGAAAATTCATATAACGTCATATTTGAATCATCTTTAAATGAATATGTCTTACCAAATTAGAATTTTCATATTTGATAAGACTTGATGCATATCCATTTAAAGACGATTCAAATATGACGGCTATTTCTTTAGATTTATCAGCTCCTCTATCACAATTTTTTTGTAACATATCTTGACCTTCCTTCCGCCACCTGCCGCTTCCCTCCACCCTTATCCAAAGATATACGAAGCCATATTTGAATCACTCCTAAAAGTAGGAATATCCGAACAAGCAGTTATGAATGACTTGCACTTAAACGTACACTTTTGGTTCTGTTTTACATATGTTAAGGGAAATTTAATGTTTTCGACCCTTTTCAAATCTTAGTCTATATGATTATTGTTTTTAACCAAATGTTCAATACTTTCAATTCTTAAGACTGTTAAATTTTATTGGATTCTATAGGGGTGTTGAATACCATTACTAGACGAGTTTGCTTAAGACATTGTCAAAATAGGACATGAAAAAGTTGTTGTGAGAAAAACTGGTTTTTTCCTTAAACATTTCCATCCTGCAATGTTCGGATAATTATATTGCCTTTAATCAGAAAAAAAAATCGTCCAATTCTATGATAGGCAGTTTTTGCCAATTGACCTTATATTTTAAAATATTTTTTATTAGCATGTAAGAATTGATTTTACAATTTTTACCATTTTTTCCATAAAAGTTAAGACAATTTTTGAAAAGTCACACATACATCACTTTTTTGTAGGTCTTTTCCTTTTTGAGTTATGTTGACATGAAAAATTTGTTGTTTGAAAAACTTTTTTTCCTTAAAGTCCATCTTCCAATGTAGGGCGAACTTTCAGGCAATTATATTGCCTTTATTTAAAAAATATTGTCCAATTTTAATATAGACTTTAAATTTTAAAATATATTTTTTTATCGTGTAACAATCGATTTTGAAATTTTAACATTTTTTTCATAAATATGAAGACAATCTCTACATCAGTTTTTTGTCTTTTCCTTTTTGAGTTATGTTGATTCAAAGAAAATCGGTCAAAAAACTTAAGCCCTTTTCGAATGGTATTCTACATAAATTAAAAAAAAAGCAAGGTATCCAAAGTTGCTTGAAAAGACATAGTCTACACACCCACAAAGTTTCATTAGATTCTGAGAGAGTGCCGCCAACCACTGGGTGAGTTGACGTAAAATTTATCGTAGGAGAGTGTGACGAGTGTGTAAAGAAGATCAAAATAACAGACGCCATATTTTGGGTCACTCAAGCGTGAGAGGTAGCAGACTCGATTCGCAAATCTTGGAACATGTCTTACAATGTCCGTGAAATCCAGGATAAAAATGATGTACCACTGTCGGTCGTAAGAGACAGGCTGAGCATTGTTGAGAAGATACCACAGACCGAAGAAATCGATGAGGAGGATGTGCAATTCGAAACGCTGGACGAACATGAGATCATCGCAAGTGTTCTTCACAAAGAAGCTGACGAAGACATTTCTTATTACGGTAACGACACAATGCAGTTAATGTGAACGCAGAAAGGAGCATCACAACGTTCGAGTTTTGCAGATGATGACAAATATGTAAACGTGTCCGATGCAGCCTGTTAATCAGATACGCCGAAGAAAACAACTGGCAACTGACTACACAGTTCACGCTCTGCAAGATGGGAAGGTGTGTGTATGTTTTAACACATCTGTCATAACTATAATCGAAAATTTATGCTTACTGGCAGCCATGAACCATTTTGACTTTTAATCCACCCACATTCATACATCATCTGAATCAGTGCAAGCGAGAGAAAAACAAAACAGTGAAAAAACATACAATCAATCCGTGTAAGTGGTACCAGAAATAAATTTAACCATTCATGTGTTTGAAGTGTGTCGGATAGTGTTTTTGAGGGTGCACACATAGTTGACTTACCCCCTGGGTAATATGGAATAAGCCGAAATCAAAAGTTGGTTGATTTTTATTTATACAACATTAAAAGAATACTGCTAAAAATAATATTTTAAGATAAAAAGATAATAAGAGAATTTCTATTCTATTTCTTTTTTTTCATTAGGGCGAATTTGCAGTTGAAAGACTCTCTTTGATTACTCTCTTTCATTCATATTCCATTCAGCGTTACGTTTTTCATTCAACTATTTGTAGAGTATGGTAGCCAGCACTGTTGTGTTTCTATCTGTACTAAAGAATCCCTCAAAAGTGTTGTAAGATTCGCCCTTTTGAAAAAAATACTTGATTTTTATTTTTTTTTCAAATAAATTGACAAATCATAAAAAAAATTGACTAAAAAAAAGTTAACAAAAAAAAACATATGTAAGAAGGACTAGAGCACCCCGTTAGGAAAATAATATTGATTTTGTGTTAATTCTTTTATATAAAAAAAAGCTAAAGCAAATATTCGTATATATTTTTTTGTTAGGTTATAAGGCAACTTCGATATAACGTAACGAAAATAAAAATTGAGTTACGTTATATAGAGATATGACTGTATAATACTTTTCATCAGCGCAGTTGTTTTGTTCGTCAAATTCGATGTTTCAACGCATACTTGTATTCCATTGAAATAAACACACTGAGTGGCCCCAACACCGTCCCTACTGTTAGTTCAAATCGGTCCTCAAACTCGATGTTTTAACATATTTTTTGATTCTTCTGAAATAAACCACCCATATTTGTGAGTAGCCCCAACATCCTTACTGTTGGAATCTTGAAAAGTCGAGTATTAGTACATGGCACTGAAAAGGTCTGCATATTGTAAATGAAATACGCGTATCTGTCAAGATAAGCAATAAAGATGGAATTGTATGGAAATTACTAATCATCTTCTCATTATCTACTTACTGTTGGTTTGAATCGGCCCTCAAACTTGATTTTTTAAATCAGTTTTGTATTCTGCTGAAATAATTCACCTACACTTGAGCATCCTTTCTGTTGGTTTAAATTGGTGCCAAAATTTAAATAACTTTAACGTGCACCTCTGTTCAGAGAATAAACCGTTAACAAAGTTAAAATCGTTATTCGCTGCTAAAGTCAGTTGAATTAAGCACACCATTACCACAAACGGATCCTGCTGCAAACCCAATTATTTTATTTTAAGTGCAGAAAATTTCTCGGATTCCTTCAAAGCGAGTATCACGTCAACATATTCCTACCCATTTTCGACTTGACCTGCATTTGGACGTGGCCGGCGCCGGGATTGTTTTAGTTTTGACGCATTGAGGATGTTTTTTAGCCGCAAGCATCATCTTTTGGCTCTCTGTATAATAACGGAGTAGCAACCTCGGGCGGTGAATCATGCTCATGCTCATGCTTAAAAATGGAAAAACTGCTTTTGTAATCATAACCAAACCTAAAATAAGAACATTCAACAAAAACAGCTTTTATTTCAAACAATAGTTCAAGTTGCATCAAGATAGATCATTTTCAGTTCAATTAAATTATTTTGTCGGTTGTATTAAATGAAAACAAATATTTTAAATCAGTGTTTTTGTTGAAGCACTCCATAAGTTTTATCGATCCATATTTAATCCGAAATTTGTGTAAGATTAAAATGAGGTTTGTTGATACAAACTTCCTTTTTTTCTGCGAGTAAACGAATCTTTCTGCTTCTGTATCCAATTTTCGATGCGAAATATCAACAATGCTTTGTGGTTTAGTAATAACCGGTTCAAGTGATTGATTTGAAGGTGCGAGGTCAGCCCGAACTTCACTTCTATACTTATTTTCAAAATACATACATAAGGAGTGTATCGAAAATAAGCTATCCACAAACTTTCTTTCAAATTATGTTGAAAACCGATATTTTATTCATACAAAAAATTGATTCTTTAGTGTACGAGGTTAAACTTGAACATAATGAAGACCGGATGAAATTTAAGTTATTCCTTCACGAATTTTCGAACTTTGGATCGAATGCTCTTAATCAAGTTCCGGTCAAGTGTTGCATCGCATTTTCTGGACGCTTGAGCCCAAATTTTTTTGAACTGCTGCATGTTCCCAGCTGCCTTGCCAGTCTTTTTGAAGACCCTCTTCACGATTGCCCAGTAATGTTAGATGGGTCGAAGCTGAGGGCAATTTGGTGGATTGATATTTTTCTCAACAAAAAAATCTATATCGTTTTCCGCAAGCCAATTGAGAGTGGTTTTGGCATAGTGAGCCGGCGCTAAATCCGGCCAAAACAGTGGAGGTGTACTATGCTTCTTATATAAAGTCAACAATCTCTTCTGGAGACACTCAGATCGATAGATTTCCGCGTTTATAGTTCCGGTAGTGTAAAAAATGGTTGACTTCAAACCACCGGAACATATTGCTTGCCTTACCAGTACCTTTCGACCGAATTTCTCCACTTGAATCGACCTGTCCGTATGGCTCACATTCTCTCCAACGACGGCAGTAAAGTATTGTGGACCTGGAAGGGTTTTTGAGTCCTCCTTTACATAGGTCTCATCGTCCATCAAAACGCATGCATCCGGACGCTGCAAAAGACGCGAATACAATTTCCGGGCCCTTGTTGCTGCTCGCTTCTTCTGTTCTGCACTTTGTTTTGAGATTGTCTGCTTCTTGTAGGTCTCCAGGTGGTTTCGCTTCTTGATACGCTGGATCATTCCGACACTCGTTCCTGCTTTTTTGGCCAAATCACGTATTGACATTGATTTGTTCTTCATGTTTAGAGATACCACTTTCTGCTTCAGTTTCGGGTTGGAAGAACCGGGTTTTCTGCCTCTTCCTGGTAGCTCATCCAAAGAATAGTGTTCCCCAAACTTATTCATGATGGTTTCAACACTCGCATGATGAATTCCAAACCGCTTTGCCAATTTTCGCATAGTAATACCCTTCTCACTTAGCCATGTGTCCAGAACCTTAATTTTCACTTCCTTTTCAATACGCGACATTTTGAAAACGCATTTGAACCGCACAAACAAGTAAACAAAAGAAAACTGACAGTCAAACGCACAGCATGCAGTGTTCAGAGCATAAAAATACATGCGTACAACGCAAATGTATGTGGATAGCTTATATTCGATACACTCCTTACATTTATTTGTTCAACATCACATTTAGGGTAAGACATAATCAACAATAGTACGCCACAATACTCGGTGTGTGGCTGCCGCTCTCCAACTTTGGTCACGCCCAATGCCCACCGGATCAGTAGCGAACACCAACTTTGCAGGGTTGTTGTCCGGCATTCTTGCAACATGCCCTGTCCACCGTATCTTTCGCGAGCTCGTGATTCATCCTTCGCCGCCACACACCAATCTCCTGCACACCGCCGAAGATCGTCCTTAGCACGTGTCGCTCGAAAACTCCGAGTACTTGCAGGTCCTCCTCGAGCATGGTCCATCCCAAGCAACACACTAGTTATATAATAGTTGAAAAACTGTTATATGACTTGATTTGGTTGTATAGAAGTTTACTCAACTTAAAATCATGAAGATGTGTTACTAGGGATGTCTCGTGCCCGTAGAGGACCACCGGTCTTATTAGCGTTTTGTACATGGTGCATTTGGTGCGGGTTTGAATCTTCTTAGACCGCAGTTTCTTCTGGAGCCCGTAGTAGGCACGATTTCCACTGATGATGCGCCTTCGAATTTCACGACTCGTATTGTTGTCAGCCGTCAGTAAGCATCCGAGGTAGACAAATTCCTCCACCACCTCGAAGGTATCCCCGTCTATCGTGGCATTACTTCCTTGGCGGATCCGTTCGTGTTTGGTTCCGCCTACCAGCATGTTCTTTGTTTTCGACGCATTCGCCACCAGTCCGACCTTTGCTGCTTCGCGGTTCAGGCGGGTGTACAGCTCTGCCACCGTTCCAAATGTTCTTGCGATAATGTTCATTTTGATAACAAATTTTGTGATATGACCAAATTTCTTGAGATAATTTCAATTTATGTTATCAGCATTATATAAAATTCATACACTAATAAATGCAGAAGTGCTTCTGGTGAGAACCTCAACGTTCATCAAAATTCGTCTCAAAAAAATGATAACAGATGATAATAAAATTTGTCAATGTTGATAACTAAATATGTTATGCGGTAAGAGGTGAGTTCAAAATCATATTTGAGATAACAAAACTTGTTACTTATTTGATATCAGTTTGTTATTTTACTTTGCTAGGGTAGTGTGTAGATCGAAAACGAAACCACAAGCAAACAAATTAGACATAGGGCCCTGCCTGGAATCTTTGTCTTGCTTATCATGGGATACTGACAGTTACTGGCCTTGTTTGCTAAATTTAATAGAGCGCTAAAACGAGAGAGATTCCACATTCCACCGTGCACAACTCCAATTCTTCCCGCTTATTAGTCAACGTTCAAATTAATTCCCAAATGAGGTAACCTAAACAAGATCAAAAAATTCAAGGATATAATGCGTTTTTCAAAAATCGTTGAAATCTGTATTTTTTCTAAGGATCTGTAATCTCTTTCTACAGAATTATGTAATTCCAAAAATCATGTGGCATCCCTGCATATGAGACTTCCATTGCTCATATTTGAAATCTGTGATAGGGAAGTACTTTGCATTTAGTAAATTTAGGCTGCAAAACAAAATTATAAGACACTAGCTGATCCCGGTGCGAGCGTTGCTACGCCTGCAACTAAATGAATGAACGTTACATAGAACTGACGCTTTTTTTAATGAGTTTTTTTTTTTGAGTAATAAGGAGTTAAAACTTCTATCAGAATATTCTTCTTACTCAGACAATACACAGTTTGTGGCTTAGTTACCTGGATAATTATCAGGATTGGTTGAAACTTGTGTTAGGATTCACCATAGAAACATTTCTTGCATTCAAAAAACCCCGCATACCATTTTTGATTCCATTTGCTTGATTAGTTCTCAAGCTATGCAGAAATTTGTGTTTCATTTGAATGCGAGCCGGAGAACCTTCCCCAGCCCCAAAAGTACCTGCATACATATTTTCACTCCGATCGGTCAGACAGACAGTCAGACAGAAATCCATTTTAATATAAATAAAAATCCTGTTTCCAATAACCCCAATAACATGCCAAATGTGGTTTCATTTACTTGAATAGTTCTCGAGTTATGCAGAAAATTGCGTTTCATTTGCATGAGAGCCCCCCCCCCCCTTTCAGAGGGCAAAGGGGTCTCAAACCACCATAGGAATATGTCTCTCCTTCAAAAAATTCCACATGCCAAATTTGATTCCATTTGCTTTATTAGTTTTCGAGTTATGCAGAAATTTGTGTTTCATTTGTTTGAGAGCCCCCCCCCCCCTCCTCAGAAGGCGAAAGAGTCTCAATGACCATAAAACCATTTCTCTCCTTCAAAAACCTCCATATGCCAAATTTGGTTCCATTTGCTGGATTAGTTCTCGAGTTATTCAAAAATTTGTATTTCATTTATATGGAAGATCCCTCCCTCCACTTTGAGAAGGCGGAGGGGTCTCAAATCATCATAGAAACATTTCTCTCCTTCAAAAACCTCCATATGCCAAATTTGGTTCCATTTCCTTGATTAGTTCTCGAGTTATGCATAAATTTGTGTTTCATTTGTATGGGAGCCCTCCTTCCTTCAGAAAAGGGAGGGGTCTCAAATAAGCATTGAAACAGTATTCATCTACAAAAACCTCCACATGCCAGATTTGGTTCAATTTGTTTGATTAGTTCTCGAGTTATACAGAATATTGTATTTCATTTTTATAGGAACCCCCCCTTTCAGGGCGAATAGGAATCTGAAACCATCATAGAAACCTTTCTTGCCTTTAAAACCTCACACATGCTAAATTTGGGTTTTTTGCTTGGGTCTCAAACCACCATAGAAACATTTCTTGCCTACAAACCTCCACATGCTATATTTGGTTCCATTTGTTTGATTAGTTCTTGAGTTATGCAGAAAATAGTTTTTCATTTGCATTGGAGCCCCTCTTTCTAAAGGCGGGAGAAGTGTCGAACTATAATAAGATCCTTTCCCGGACCCAAAAACCCCTGCATACAAATTTGCATAGCGGTAGGGATAGTTCTCATGTTTGGTTTAAATTTGTGTTTCGTAGGTATGGTAGTGCCCCTTTTCAGAGTGAGGAGAGGTCTCAAATTACCACAAAAACATTTCTTGCCTTCAAAAACTTACCCATACCAATTTTGGTTCCATTTGCTTGATTAGTTCTCGAGTTATGCAGGAATTTGTTTTTCATTTGCATGGGATCCCACCCTTTCTAGAAGCGGGAGGGCTCTCGAACTATCATAAGATGCTTTCCCGGACCCAAAAACCACTGAATACAAATTTGCAAAGCATTAGGTATAGTTCTCATGTTTGGTTGAAATATGTTTCATTTGTATGAGAGCCCCCCTTTTTAGAGGGAGGAGGGGCTTTGAACCACCATAAAAACATTTCATGCCTTAAAAAACTCGTCCATTCCAAATTTGGTTCCATTGGCTTGATTATTTCTCGAGTTATGCAGAAATGTGGGCTCCATTTGTTTGAGAGCACCCCCTCCTTCCTTCCTCATCATATGACGGAAAAGTCTCAAATCACCAAAGAAGCATTTCCCTCCTTCAAAAACTTCCACATGCGAAATTTGGTTCCATTTCTCTTATTAGTTCTCGAGTTATGCAAGGATTTGCGTTTCATTTGAATAGGTTCCCCGCCTTTCAGAAAGGGGAGGGGTCTCAAATCAACATAGAACAATTTTTTGTCTTCAAAAACCACCACATACTAAATTTGGTTCCATTTGCTTGATTAGTTCTCGAGTCATGCAGAATAGTGTATTTTATATGTATTGGAGACCCCCCCCCCCCTTTTAGGATGGAAAGGGGTCTCAAACCAACATACAAACATTTTTTGTCTTAAAAAACTACCACATGCTAAATTTCGTTCCGTTTGCTAGATTAGTTCCCGAGTTATGCAGAATATTGTTTTATTTGTATGGGAGCCCCCCCCTTTTATGACAGGGAGGGTTCTCAAGCTGCCATAAAACCCTTTTTTGCCTTCAAAAACTCACACATGCTAAATTTGGTTTCTTTTGCTTGATTAATTCTCGAGTTGTGTAGAAATTTGTATTTCATATGTATGGGAGCCCCCCTTACCAGTGAAGGGAGGGGTCTCAAACCATCATAAGATTGTTCTCCGGTCCCAAAAATCTCTGCATACAAAATTTCACGCCGATCGGTTCTTCCGTTCGCGAGTTAAATCGTGACAAAGGAAACCCCAACTCATTTTTATTATGACTAAAATATTTACCTGCACTTAGTAATTCAGAAAAAGCACCAAAAAATGAAAAAAGTGCCACTAAATTATTAAGGCCTGTGCCAACAAATAATGTGGATCAGCATTAAAAATTAGAATGAGCAATAAAGATGAGAAAAGATCTTCGATAATCTAAATGTGACCGGTAAATCTATCAAATAGCAACAGCTATTAGTATATGTGCAATTAAATATGGCAGTATTTCGCCAAATTATGAATTTGAGCACTAAACTATTCGCATATGTCTTCAATTTTATTGAATTTTCCCATAAAAACAGTAAAATGAGCAATGGATAAATAAATAACCATATAAATATCCATTGCTCATTTTACTGTTTTTATGGGAAAATCCAATAAAATTGAAAGACATATGCGAATAGTTTAGTGCTCAAATTACATAATTTGGCGGAAATACTGCCATATTTAATTGCACATATACTAATAGCTGTTGCTTTATTTGACAGATTTACCGGTCACAATTAGATTATCCGAAGATCTTTTCTCATCTTTTATTGCTCATTCCTAATTTTTTAATGCTGATCACACATTATTTGTTGGCACAGGCCTTAATAATTTAGTGGCACTTTTTTCATTTTTTAGTGCTCAAATCTCTCTTTTAATTGATGATTAATTATGCTGCCTTTTTATTATATAGATTACCGTTCGTTTACGTTATTTTCATAGCTTAAAATTGTTAATGGATAGTGTTTGATGGTTGATTTGAAACGAATCCATCCGATCCATGAACATATATCGAGCATTTACTATGTTCAATTTGCAACAATATTTCGTTACGGTCGATTATTATTAGGTTTTCAATTGACATCCTACCCTTACCATAAGACGTAGTCTACGCAAAAAAAAAACAGCGAGAACTTAGTTGCACACTCAATAACAACCTTGGCATATATTTAAAGTCAAATCACACAGCCCTCTTTGTTCGACTAAACAGTTTCAAATTGTTCCCATCATTCCATTTCTTATTTCAAACATGTGACCTTGAACTCACCAATGCTGCAGAGCTTGATCGTTGGGGCAGACATTCGGTGGACCTAGCAGTTTTCCACTATTTTCCTACCATGGGGCGCTTCTGTGATATCTGACTTTTGCAATCACAGTTTATTGGAGCCCCGGTCTTTTCCTATATAATTTCACACGAACCATATCTTCACACTTGCTGCCATTATTGAGGCTTCTGTGCTGGGTTTTCCGACTGCCAGAGCAAGCAAGTGATCCTAAGTGGAAAAGTTTTTAAGCTGGACTGACTGCTTTCTCGGAAAATGTTCGGGAGCTGTTTATTGAAATAATGTTTGCTATTTTCCGTATCCCTACACTCCCTCGCAAGGACATAAGAACTCCCGAGGAACAGCGACACGGCAAACAATAACAACTTTATACCTACTAGGGAAAAGTTTTTTTTTTCGTTAAGTCGCATTCCGGGAGGGGTGACATGACGGGTGGCGGTTGGTACCGAATGGTGGAAATGGTTCTCCATTTCATTCTTGCGCTAATGGAAATGATGTGTGAGTGGGCTTAGCCTTTTATTAAAAATATAAAGAAGGTCTTGGGAGGAGTCGGAGTTTTCCGGCTTTATTTCGAGCCAATTACTGTGTCGCGTAGGATTTCCAAACTGTGGGTGGGTTTGTTGTAAGGAGAACAATATTTTTCAAGTGTTTATTTTACATTGCCCGGATGATAGAAGGTCGGTATTCAGTTGATGGCTTCCGAAACACATTAACGGTAAAAAAAATTGAGTTTTCATCCTTTGTTATTAAAATAAAGTGTACTTTTGTAGGAGAGGTATGGTTTTCGAGCGAAGTACATTTGCCCTCCCTCAATATATAGCAAATTTAATAAGCTTGATTGACCTAAATAATGAGTCGTTGTTATCCCGATTTACAATGATTGCCATTTTGCTTAGATTAAATGCAATTTTCAAGCTTTCAAGCCTTCCAACATTGCGTTATAAGAAATTCAGAAATTTTCTCTCGCTTCATAGATGAGAACCTAACCTCAAACACTTGTTTCGTTATGCAGTAGTTCGTAGCCCAGTGTGAAACCACATCGCACTGTGGTGGTAATTAGGCAAACAAAAGCTTAATCCAATCAGGCGGGTCCTCCGTCGAGTCGAAACCAGAATCAGAGACTGCAATCAACCGACTCTGTGGGGATCCCGAATACAATGCTTGGCACTATTGGAAATGAAACGGAGGGACGTGAGGATCGAAGCGGAAAAGATTGGAAATCATTTCCTAGTCCGTGTGTACTGTGCTGCTCCTGCGGTAAAATGATGCTGCGGCAGCAGTTGAGAAAAGTGGCACGAATTCCAAAAGGACTCCCCAGCCAGTCACTACGACCTTCAATTCGAAGCGAGAAACACCCACTCGTGTGAGGAAAAAAGGCAGAGAAAAAACTAAAACTGCTAAAGGTACTTTTTAGCTTGTTTTCTCCTCGGATAATGTTCCTTTCAACCGAAACACTTTCGTTCCCCACCGTTTGCCGCCCGCTATTTGCCACCTAAGATAAATAGACAGGACTAGAATAAACACCGAAAGTGAATGTATGAAAAGATGAATGAAACAGAGGAGGAATAAGCATTCTCTATAAGTAGTAGCTTCCACTTCCGAAAACTCCTAGAAGATATGGTTTCAATTTGGAAAATAACCTTCTGGCGAGTTGCACAGATCCTCATTACCTCTTTCCGTCCTATAGGGCAATACACATTAGCCATTGGCAGATAAAGATGATTTTCTGTTAGCAAACATTTGCCAAAAATGGCACCAAAGGCAACAAAACACTTCTTACTAGCTCTCTGAGGTACATTACTTGCTTCAAGAGGGCGGAAGTGAACGGGAAAAATAACAAACCCTTCCTTTCCGAAACCGGCATAGATTGCCATCCCTTTTTGTGCCACTAATTGACACAACATTCCAAGTTCATTTGAAGGCAGATCGTTGGTGGGATTGAGAGACGCATTCACTAAAGGGAAGGAAATAACTGGACTCAAAATTGAAAGTCTCTTTTCCATAAATTTTAATTATAACAGTGCATCATCTAGGCTACGAAAGTGAATAATGGATCCAGTGAAAATATGCCAAATTTTGCCTTAAACAGTAATGTATGGGACTAATTTTTGGAGCAATCAGCCCGACATTAAACCTGAAACATTTTAGAGTCCGGTTTCAATCTTTGGTCTTATGCTTTTTAATAATATCAGACATCACGCACAAGGATAACATATTGCTAGTATTTTCTAGGCCAGTCAAGCTGCCATCGAGTGGTAATCATTGGACCTCTATTTTATCGATGATCCTAAACAGCAAGCAAAGGGTGTTGCTAGGGACTACCATTAAACCTTAATGTGTTAAAACTGACGATCCAAACAATTTCAATAGACAATACCAGTTTCAGTCACGTCTAGTGTCACTTTTCTTAAAGGATTGAACAAGAAAGTGTGGATGTGACACACACACACTTCTTCGGTTTCCTTCCTTCGAAAATTACTTATAGTCGGTTTCAACTTTCTGAGGGTTTCAATTTTCTAATTTCAATGCAAAATGCTTCATCCTGGATTTAAAATTAGGAAAAAAATGCTAGATTTATAAAGAACAGAACAGTTCCACTAAAGACAGTATCAAATCAAATTTGATAAATTTATTGAATTAAGCGAGAGAATATCGCAAATGACAGTAGAAATTCGAGAAACACCGCTCTGCAAGCTACCTATTCTGGATAGCCTAAATAACGGGTGTCCACTAAAAAATGAGAATGATTTCAATACTTTTCCATCAGAACAAAAACGGCCGCATAGAAATGTCACTTTAGATGAATGAATCGTTGCACTCTCCAGAAAATTTTCATACACTCTTATTTCACTCTAACATGTTCAGTCGTGTTCAGCATGCCGTCGAAACAGGAAGAACTGCGCGCGCGCGTTGTACAATTCTTTCAAGCGAACGAAGATCGTGGAAAAAAATACACGGTGGACCATTTTTGTCGTGAAAAAGTTCCGGTATCCACCGTATACCGTATCCTGGCATGCATGAGAGTAACCCGGATAAAGGTTGCGGCCGTCCAGCGAAAATAATGAATGAGAAAACGCTCCGCTCGCTGCGCAGCATGTTCAACAACAAGGATTCGGTAAGTCAACGGGAAGCAGCCCGAAAGTTCCATTGTTCGAAGTCACTCATCTGCAAGACGCTAAAGAAAGAAGGAATAGTGTGTAGAAAGAAAACCAGATCCCCAGAGTACACAGATGAGCAGATTCAAACCGTGAAATCCCAATGCCGCTGGATGACTCGGAATTACGGCGGAAAATCTTTCGTTCTGGACGACGAAAGCTACTTTCCTCTTTCGAAGTCTCAGATACCGGGAAACGACCGATTCTACACTAAGGACAAATCTACTACTCCTCCAAAAGTAATGTATAAGTTCAAGCACAAATTTGAATCGAAGGTTATGTTATACATCGTAATATCCGATAAGGGTATTTCGAAGCCGTGGTTCAAACCAAGCGGTTTGGCCATCAACCAAGAGGTGTACCAAAGAGAGTGTTTGCAGAAAATACTCATCCCATTTCTTAAACAACATCACTCGGATGGCAAATACGTGTTTTGGCCGGACAAGAAAATATACCATATGTCCCAAAAGACCGGAATCCGACAAATTTGCCACAGTGCCGTCCTATCGAGGATTTCTTCGGTCTTTTGAGCTCCATGGTATACAAGGATAATTGGAAGGCCAAGAACACCAAGCAACTTACCAACAGGATCAAAAGCTGCATCCGAAAAATCGATGTGGCTGCCGTCCAACGGTCATGTTCCAGCATAACGACTAAGCCAGCCGCACGGCGGACCACGGACCATATGACAATATTCACTAAACTTAGTTTGAAGATTTAAGTTGACCCTTTTAATAAAATAAATCAGTTTGAACAAAACTTCACTGGTATTTTTTTCCTGACCCATTCTTTTCGTTCTCATTATTAAGTGGACACCCGTTAGGTAAGAAGAAATTAAGATGATTCACTTGATCATTACTAGATGACTCTAATTTTTCCTTGCCTTTCTTGAATCTATTTAGTGTGTATGATTTGCACGACCACCCATTGTAGCACGGAAACTGAGTCCGACAGAAATGAACTCTCCTTTTTGTTTGACTTGATCAGGCTTTAATAACTATTGATTGTCCGAATCCTGCCATTGTATAAAGGGCCAAAAAGGGGTTGGGTGGATCGATAGGCAACATCACCTAAACGTAATCACAGGGATATAAAAAATCTCCTTCTAACAACAAGATTGAATTGGTAAAAAAAACAGCTATCCAACATAAAGATGCCCCAAAAAGTGGGGAGAAAAGCCCACCCTCTAGTTACAAACGATAAGCAATAGTGAGTTGGCATTCCCACTCTCCTCATCCACTCTCTTTCAATCGGGTGCCCAGATGGTCCCTCCTGTTCCTCAGTATTTGCATGAAATAATCATATAATAAGTATGTATTTATATATGAGAAAAGTACCATTTCATGCGTATCTATTTTAAATGTTCTTCACTTGGTTGATCCTGAAATGCAAAAAATGTTTACCGCTTCCTGAATACAGGGTGTCTGAATATTATCCGCACAACAAAATGGTGTTAACACTATCTTTTATTGTTGGACTAAAAAATCAATATATATTGTTTGTTATAGCAATGTGTTTGCAAATTACAAGTTTCATTAGTTCATTTTGAAATGGCCACTTCATGTTTCGGGACGTTTCAGGAAGTTATCTAAGATGGTCGCGAGTTCTTCGACAGATATTTGTTTCCAAACCTTGACTGAAGCTTAAAATCTTCGTGACCTATGGCTCCAATAGAAGATTTGGAAATGTTCAGTGATTTCGTCAGCTATCGGATGGAAGCTGTTGGTAGATTTTGCCACATTCCGGGTCTTTGCAGTCACTGAAACAGTTTTTCCTTTTAAAAAAAAGTTCAATTACACCTGCGTGCAACTCATTCGGCTTCATTTTGAATGATTTAGAAATCACAACTGCAAACTTACTGGGTATAGAGTCAATCGATCAAGATGGTCAACCATGTAGGTATGCTTAGTATCCGCTTGGTTGTGATGAGGCATGCCGACAAAGTCTGTATGGATAATTTGCAGACACCCTGTAGTCCTGGTATAGCCTTATAAGTCTAAAACACTATTTCTTTATTCGTAGATATACTTTTTTCAAAATAGCACAACTAATTTATAAGATATATTGTTCTACCACAGGCAAACAGACCTATTGTCTTGATGGTAACATTAGAGTAACTTCTACATACAAACACTACCGCCATCTGTTTAGTACTAATTGACAGTTGGTCAACTGAACAGATATAATAAAAGAAAACTGATCATCTGGCAGTGTTTGAGACGGAGCCCATCAAAGTTAACCTTCCTTGTGCATTGGGGTCGTGTTTGACCAATCAACATTAGAAAAAAGCTCTAACGTCTAAACGGAATCTGATAAATTCTGAGTTTTCCTAACATTTAAAAATGAAGATATTTTGAGCTGTACAGCTATCAGCGACCTCTAAAAGTGACGCTACAAAAACAGTTACATATAGTGCATTCAGGGTCAAAAATAACCCAAAAATTTGACGCGCTCGCAAAACTTTATTATAGAACCGATTTTTAATATCTTTGCATCTAATGAATAGTAAGGATTCTCAGAACGACATATCAGCCAGGTTTTATTAACCTTCTTAAAATATTGGGGTCAATTCTGACCCATGGCGCAACTTTATTGTATGCTAACTTTATTATTTTACCAATCGGGCTGAAATTTTCTGACTTTCAATATTCTACTAAATTCTTTTAACATATTAAAAAAAAGAGTTTTAGGTGTTTGTATAAAATAAGAGACAGACATTAGGGTCAATATTGACCCGGGTTTCAACCGTTCGTAGAATTTCTAAATTTTATCTTAGAGTCAGCTTAGAGGGCAACTCTCTACAACTGGTCTGAAAAGTATTGTATGCAATTCTGTTCACACATCGCAACCAAAAGCTCCTTCCATTTGGAGCATATTCCCGGTGGAAAATGTTACTGGAACCAAGTATATTCATCAAAAATGCATTTTTTTGACCATAACATTTCAAATAGAGTAACATTGTGTCTAGGTTGAAATTCCCTAGTTTTTAAAACGGGTTGTAATCCGAGTTATTATTTACCCTAATGTCTTATGCGTCAGTTATTTTTAATACCCGAAGAAGGTTAATCTACCCATTCTGGGAACAGAGGCACCCAGAACTGATTCCAGTATGCTTCCGAAGAGGACCATTTTGGAAGCACATAGATTTATACCATTCGACGGTTCAAAATTCATGGTTTTGAATACTGACAATCTGAAACCTATTCTGATACTCTGGAGCAGGTGCCGGTAGGGCCCAAAGAGGAAAATTTCCATACCATTTCGATGGCTCAAAATTTACGAGTTAATATATAGGTTATATTATGTATACAGGTCTCTAAATTGTCCTCTTTGAGCCCAACTGGAACCGGTTCCAAAGTATCCGGATGTGTCAAATTCACTGGTATGTCTATGGTATGATGTTGAGACATTATGAGTGTACTTTTCGAACTGGTGCTGCAGATGTTTTTTTTTTTACCCAGAACAATGTCTCTAGGTTGACATGTCGTGTGTGGTCTATTAACCCTCGTGACTACGCTATTCGAACAGGCAGCCTAGCATAATTTTAGCTAATAGTAAGTACTTTCATATGAGTATGAATAAAAAAAGAAGTATACATAAAATCAAAACCGACTTTTCAAATTTTAACAGAGAGTTCTCCCCATGCAAAATTTTACCTCAATCGGACTCTGTTAAGTTACTTGAAGGATTTGAATTAAATAGCTGAGATATTCATGAATAGTAGTGAGACATATCCGATATCATTCTTGGCAACTGCTGGCATATTATATGAGATATTTCATCAGGGTGGCTCACTTATTTTCTATAATGGTGGTCCTTTTTCTTGAAAGATTTAAACAAAATATCAAAAAAGGAAAATCAAAATGGAATATTGAATATTATAGAATTAACACGTTCCTATAAATTTTTTTTGTTGGGTGTATTATCATTGCGACCATTGTTTTTATCTATTGCGATACACAACTCATTTTTCTATACCATTTCAAGGTGATAAGCTACTATGAGAAGTAACCATCATCGCATGATGTAGGGCTATAAAAGCCTCTTATCGAAAAAATTGTTCTTGTGCTAAAAAGTGCAGCACAGTTGCACAATAAATATTCAGAGGTTTCGCATTCCTCATTACAATATCATCTCCGAATTTATCCATTAGTCTTAGATGATATCTAACCATACAATGCCCTGTAATTAGGCCTGTGTAAGTGCACAGGTCATTTTTTGACAAACCGAGAAGCTTCTGTGTATTCGATATGTTAGGCGTAATGAACTTCTTAGACTGCTGGGCAGTGGTGGTTATATTCCAGCTGGTGATCACTATCTTCTTTTCCCAGTTCCTGAGTTCCATTTTGATTGTGCATGCAGAGACTCCGCAAAATGGTTCTGGGCCTAGAAATGGCATAGAAGATCCAGCCCTAGCTAGTGCATCACCTTTTTCATTGCCATTGATTCCACAATGTCCAGGAACCCAGTAAAGATTAACTGTCTTATTAATACATAGCCGTTGAAGTAAAAGGAGTTCCATTCTAGTTTTGATGTAAATGTAAAAGATTTCAATGCAGATAAAGCTGCTTGACTATCAGTGAAAATACATAAATTTGCATGTTTATAATTCCTTTTTAAGCACAGGGAAGCACATTCCACAATTGCTTGAATTTCAGCCTGGAAGACGGTTGGCCATCTACCCATTGAAACTAATAAATTAACTCCAGGACCTGTCACCCCAGCTCCTACTTGATCATTTTGTTTTGACCCATCAGTATAGAATACGATAGATCCAGGACTTATTTGTGGTCCTCCCGCCACCCAAACAGTGTGGTCTGGTTCTATTACATTGAATGAACGAATAAAGTTGAATTGCGTTTCCATCCAGTCGTTATTAACTGTAAGTAATGGGTTAATTTGAATGTCATTTAAAATGCTTCAATGTCCCCTGATGTTCCCATCAAGAGATGATTTAGTCCATTTGAGACGAAGCACACTTTTTTCGGCTTCCAATTCAATGAATTGGTGCAACGGATGAAGATTGAGAATTGCATCTAATGCTTTCGTTGGTGTGCTACGCATCGCACCAGTTGTGAACAAATTACCCATTCTTTGAGTTTTTCTAGCTTCTTAATGGCACATTTTTCTTTAGTTTTTGGCCACCATACTAAGGAAGCATATGTAATTCTGAGTCTTACAATTGCCTTGTATATCCAGTGGATCATTGCTGGTCGCAATCCCCATTTATTACCAAAAGTTCTTTTACTCATATATTGTGCACTTGTTGCTTTATCTATGATCTGTATTAAGTGTGAATGCCAATTTAGTTTGCAATCCAAAATAACACCCAAATACTTAACCTCAGATGCAAGCGTCAGTAAAGTTCGTTTCATGTGGAGGCCATGTATTATGAATATTCTTCTTTTGGTAAATTGAACTAAGTATGTTTTCTGGGGGTTTATTACCAAACCTTCATCCTTGCACCATTTAATCGCATAATTCAAAGCATATTGCATTCTTTCAGTAATAACACTATCATATTTTCCTCGAACTATAATAACGATGTCATCAGCATCTAAACTATATTCGTGATATGAAATTAGGGTGGCTTAAATATTTTCCATTGAGGTGGTCCTTTATGACGAAACATATTTAGAAAATATTAAGATTGAGAATTTCAAGGTAATTTTGAAGTCCAACGCTTCTTTTTCTTTTATCATCATCATAGACCATTTACAGATACAAATTCGGAATTTAACACGTCAATTAAAAATACCGAAGTTTATTTAATAACCTCTACTGATAAAGCGATATTATTATTATTATTATTATTATTTTATTTAAGTGGTTTTAAATTATAAGTACATCATTCGTCTCTGGCAATAGCGATATTTTATACAATATTAAAGCTTTAAATGATTCAACACATAAATGTTATTTTACATGGTATACGATGGAGGTTAATGTTGCTAACGTTTGATATGTGATATTTCATTAGAATGCTTTACTTGAAATTAGAAGAAGAATTAGTATCTTCCATTTAATTCCAACTACCTTTGCTTATCTTCGACAGATACGCGTATTTCGTCTACAATGTGCAGACTTCTTCAGTGTCTCGTACTAATAACTCGACTGGAAGAACTCAGTCGAGTTATTAGTACGAGACGCTGAAGAAGTCTGCACATTGTAGACGAAATACGCGTATCTGTCGAAGATAAGCAAAGGTAGTTGGAATTAAATGGAAGATACTAATTCTTCTTCTAATTTCTAGTTACAGGTATTCCACTAAACAGCTCAAACCCTCTAGGATTCATGCTTTACTTGTTTTTTAGGAAGCAAAAAGCGCACAAAGCTTATAAAAAAGATAAAAATGATATAAACCTCACCATACTATCTGTGATCAACTGAATCTATATAATAAAAATGAGTTGGGGTTTCCTTTGTCACGATTTAACTCGCGAGCGGAAGAACCGATCGGCGTGAAATTTTGTATGCAGAGATTTTTGGGGCCGGAGAATAATCTTATGATGGTTTGAGACCCCTCCATCCTCTGAAAGGGGGGGCTCCCATACAAATCAAACACAAGTTTCTACACAACTCGAGAACTAAACAAGCAAAAGAAACCAAATTTAGGATGTGTGAGTTTTTGAAGGCAAAAAAGGTTTTTATGGTAGCTTCAGAACCCTCCCCGTCATGAGGGGGGGCTCCCATACAAATAAAACACAATATTCTGCATAACTCGGGAACTAATCAAGCAAACGGAACGAAATTTAGCATGTGGTGGTTTTTTAAGACAAAAAATGTGTCTATGTTGGTTTGAGACCCCTTCCCATCCTAAGGGGGGGGGGGGGGGGCTCCGATACAAATGAAATACACTATTTTGAATGACTCGAGAACTAATCAAGCAATTGGAACCAAATTTAGTATGTGGTGGTTTTTGAAGACAAAAAATTGTTCTATGTTGATTTGAGACCCCTCCCCTTTCTTAAATGGGGGAACCTATTCAAATGAAACGCAAATCCTTGCATTACTCGAGAACTAATAAGAGAAATGGAACCAAATTTTGCATGTGGAAGTTTTTGAAGGAGGGAAATGTGTCTATGGTGATTTGAGACTCTTCCGTCATATGAGGAGGAAGGGGGGAGGGGGTGCTCTCAAACAAATGGAAACCAAATTTCTGCATAACTCGAGAAATAATCAAGCAAATGGAACCAAATTTGGAATGGACGAGTTTTTTAAGGCATGAAATGTTTTTATTGTGGTTCAAAGCCCCTCCTCCCTCTGAAAAGGGGGGCTCTCATACAAATGAAACAAATTTCAACCAAACATGAGAACTATACCTACTGCTTTGCAAATTTGTATTCAGTGGTTTTTGGGTCCGGAAAAGCATCTTATGATAGTTCGAGAGCCCTCCCGCTTCTAGAAAGGGTGGGATCCCATGCAAATGAAAAACAAATTCCTGCATAACTCGAGAACTAATCAAGCAAATGGAACCAAAATTGGTATGGGTGAGTTTTTGAAGGCAAGAAATGATTTTTGTGGTAATTTAAGACCTCTCCTCACTCTGAAAAGGGGGGCTACCATACATACGAAAAACAAATTTAAACCAAACATGAGAACTGTCCCTACCGCTATGCAAATTTGTATGCGGGGGTTTTTGGGTCCGGCAAAGGATATTATTATAGTTCGACACCCCTCCCGCCTCTAAAAAGGGGGGCTCCCATGCAAATGAAAAACTATATTTGCATAACTCAACAACTAATCAAACAAATGGAACCAAATATGGCATGTGGAGGTTTTGTAGGCAAGAAATGTGGTTTCAATGATGGTTTCAGATTCCTCTTCACCCTGAAAGAGGGGGCTCCTATACAAATGAAATACAATAATCTGTATAACTCGAGAACTAATCAAGCAAATTGAACCAAATCTGGCATGTGGAGGTTTTTGTTGATGAATACTGTTTGAATGCTGATTTGAGACTCCTCCCTTTTATGAAGGGGGGGGGGCTCCTATACAAATGAAACACAAATTTATGCATAACTCGAGAACTAATCAAGAAAATGGAACCAAATTTGGCATATGGAGGTTTTTGAAGGAGAGAAATGTTTTTATGGTCATTGAGACACTTCCGCCTTCTGAAGGGGGGGGGGGGGGGGGGCTCTCATACAAATGAAACGCAAATTTCTGCATAACTCGAGAATTATTCAAGTAAATGAAACCACATTTGGCATGTGGGGGTTATTGGAAACAGGATTTTTATTTATATAAAAATGGATTTCTGTCTCACTGTCTGTCTGACCGATCGGAGTGAAAATATGTATCCAGGTATTTTTGGGGCTGGGGAAGGTTCTTATGATTGTTTAAGACCGCTTCTCCCTTCCGGCTCACATACAAATGAAACACAAATTTCTGCATAGCTTGAGAACTCAAGCAAATGGAATCAAAAATGGTATGCGGGGTTTTTTGAATGCAAGAAATGTTTCTATGGTGAATTCAAACACAAATTTCAACCAATCCTGAGAATTATCCAGGTAACTAAGCCACAAACTGTGTATTGTCTGGGTAAGAAGAATGTTCTGATAGAAGTTTGAACTCCTTATTACTCCAAAAATACTCATTAAAAAATAGCGTCAGGTCTATGTAATGATTATTCATTTAGTTGCAGGCGTAGCAACGCTCGCACCGGGATCAGCCAGTTTAGAAATAAAGATCGCTTATGAGGAGTATAATAGAACAACTGAAAGTAATATCAAATCAGACCCGATATTGTTTTTCAGCCTTGTTAAAGATAAAAAGATTTTGAGAAATTTTCCAACAAAAATGCAATTCAGCGACAAAGACTGTAAAAATCCTACCGATATTAGAAACTTATTTGCTGTTTTTTTTTTCAAGATGTTTACACAACTCGTATCGACAAGGATCGAGATTATCTATTTTTCTCATATCTTCCTGAACCTTCGTTAAATGTGACTGTTGATATTGTATCCGTCAATGAAATTTTGCTTTCTTTAAGCACATTCTAGGAGCTGGTCCTGACGGATTACCGCCAGTATTTTTGAAAACATTATCAATGGAGTTAGTGAAACCCTTATATTGGTTGTTCAATTCATCTCTAAAAACTGGCATATTTCCCCTCATTTGGAAGGAATCGTACTTCGTTCTGATCTTCAAAAGCGGTAAAAAATCAGATGTTAAAAACTATCGTTGGATTGCAATATTATCGTGTATACCCAAACTATTTGAGTCCATTATCAATCAACACATTTTTTCACAAGTAAAAAATGTTATTTCTACCAACATGGCTTTATGAAAGGACGCTCTACTACTACAAATTTGCTAAATTTTGTAATTTTTTTCAATCAATGCAATGGATGACGGTAATTATGTTGAAACCTTATACACTGACTTTAGCAAAGCATTAGACAATATTCCTTTGTTGCTTTTCAAATGGTCCAAGATAGGTTTCAATCACAATTCATTAAAGTGGGTTCAGTCATACTTGCGTGGAAGAACACAACGAGTAAGATTTGAAGGAAATCTATCATCGGTTGTGAATGTTACATCGGGAGTACCACAGGGATCCCACCTGGGTCTTTTACTATTTATTTTGTTTGTCAATGATGTTGAATATATTTTACGCCATTTATATGTTCTAATATATGCAGACGACATGAAACTTTTCATGGAAATACGTCAATCATCTGACATTGAAGTCTTCCAAAAAGAAGTTGATAATTTCCAAATTAGGTGCACAAAAAGCTTGCTGAAGATTAACATAAAAAGTGCATCTCAGTCTCATCTCAGATTTGGGAGTCATACTTGATTCCGAGCTCACTTTTGTAGAACACTATAACAATATAATTTACAAGGCAAGTAATATGCTCGGGTTCATCAAAAGGTTTAGTTTTCATTTCAATGATCCGTATACAATAAAAAAACGTTGTATGTAACATATATTAGACCTCTTCTTGGGTACTGCAGCGTGGTTTGGGATCCATATCAGAATACACATAAACATGGTATTGAGTCAACACAGAAACAGTTTTTATTGTATACTTTGCGTAAGTTAGGACAGAACTCTTTTCGGTTACCTTCTTATGAATCTTGATGTTTGTTAATTAAAATAGATGCTCTTGAAAAACGACGTGAGTTTGCTTTTCTATCATTTCTAAACGATGTTATTGAGCAAAGAGTAAATGACGCAGAAATGTTAGCTCAACTTCTACGCTCCCACCCGTTACTTAAGAAGCAGGAATTAATTCTACATAAGCAATCAGAGAACCTATTATGCCGATAAATGAAATGATGTCCTGTTTTAACAAATACTGCACCAAATTAAGGCAAGAATGTACAACCGGTCTACAAATATGATTGACGACAAATAGAAAAAAAAACTTTTTAAAATCCGCTCATCTAATTGCAATGTTTTGTGACATAGTAGAAGGATTATTATAATTTGAGATAACTCAATGCAGACGTCTTCCAAATTTGGCAGATCGACAGGAAATCGGAGAAGAGCTACCTGACAGTAATGCCCATAGCAAGATGTCAGGAGGCGGACCGGAAAATTTGATGAGCTGATTGCCTCAATCAAAATTCGAATTACTTTCTGAGTAACTCAGTTTGCAATTGCGTGAAACAGGAATTAATTTTGAATTAACTTCAGTGACTGTGTATGTGATGCACACATTTATTTTTTATTTTTTTGCGTTTCTTAAACATTTCGACACAAAATTTTCATTAGGGCCTAACTGACAAACGTAAACAATGGCTTCTTCCGTAAATTTCTCGTGGCACAAAAGCTACCCATGTAAGCCTCCAATTCTATCGGATAGGTGAACACTTCCTCTTCGAAATTATCGTAGTGGATTGATTGGGCGAGTTTTCAATAACGAGAAATTTAAGGAAGAAGCAATTGTTTACGTTTGTCAGTTAGGCCCTAATGAAAAATTTGTGTCGATTTATGTCATATCTTTGTAAGCCCGGTGCACTGATCCTCAAAAATAACAGAAAAAAACTAGTTTCTGCAAAAAACATTTACTTCAGCTCCCAGCTCAAGAGTTTTACACAGCTACCAAAAATAGAAAGGTTTCAAAATAAGTTTAAGCAAAAAATAACGTCAAAGTTCCTAAAAAATACAAGGTTTGACAGTCGATTTGCATATGTGAGCTAAGAGCGAGTTTTGTAAAAACTGGCACTGTCAACCAAGATATTTCTAATAAAGGGGATAAAAGAATGCTTGCCTTTCATGAAGAAACGTTATTGTTCCGTTTCCCGTTTCCGTGACCCCACCTCGCTTCTTGCCACATCAAAAAAATGCGCAAATCGTTCCCTAGCAGAAAAACTCTCCAAACACGGGACTACGCCCAATCGAAAAATATTGGGTAATCGTAAAGACAAACCTTAACAGAACACAAAAAAACTGTGGAAGTGAAAAATAAAATTAGGTGGCGGTACATATGTATATATATATATATACAGCGGTACAAAACATGATGGAAGGTGAGAAACGTAAAGCCTAACAGTTCACATTTAGTAAATCATGAGCCTAATCAAACAATTTTCCTGTGTTTTGTAGACAATGAACATCAAAAAGAAAGAAATATTGATCATTTATTTAATAACCTCATCAGTGTGCATCACTGATACTTAATGACGTTTGACCAATTTTTGACCAGTCCACCCTTTAGTTCCCTAGATTAATGGTGAGTGATTTTTGGTGAAATTTCACTGACATCAATGCCTTTATATCAATGTACTACGACATGACTGTACACGAAAAGTATAACCGATGCGATAATTTTGATGTCACTCAACTTTTTGAGATGCAGTAGATTCATCCAGTATTCATCCTTCCGTTTGATGAGGTAGGCTTCCTGGGCGGTATGGTTGTACTCATTTTCTATCCGGTCCAGAAACACTTTCGGATGGACCAGCGGATGGTCGCGAAGCACAATCAGGTGAATCTTCTGACAGTGAGACCACTGGAGTCACTTGATTTTCTCCGACAGTGTGTTTTTTTTTGTACTTGGAAATATTGCCTCCAGTTTGCGCTACATAGCAAAAATGCTTGTAGCCTGTAATAAGCATTTTGAATACAGAATAGCATTGATGAAGCATAATCATAGCATTGCAGTAAAGCAGCCGTATATTGGGCCAAACGTGGCATTTATGTTGCATTCAAGGCGGCTTAATTGCTCGATAGGCTGCCGTAGAGATGCTTAGGAACTGTCTGAAAGTTAAGTCCCAGTAAGGTTATTAGGCAAGTCGAACCTAACGGGGACAAAATGCAGGCTAATAAATTGCCAATGATATCGCAATTATTATGGGTAAACTGGTCTGCTAATCCAAATGGTCATACCACAATATTCCTTTGTGACGAACTGTAATTATGGATACCTTTTACTATTATACACATCGACATAAGCGGAATCTTTCAAAGCAAGGGTGTTGATTTTTGTTAGCAAGTGTACATGAAACTACTAACTAATTATCAAAACATACATTTATGGCCAACTTTGATTTGCTTTAGTGAAAATAACAACATTTTGCAACTAAAAAGTATCTAAATAATTCAAAGTTGCACCATCTCATAAAACACTAATTGGAGAATACAGCGCTTCTGGTTCCATTTCAAGATTATTGCTAATCCCAATTAGCTTATTGCCAGCTCTAAAATCAGTCTCAAATCTGGTTGCATTTGACCAGCTCTAGTTACCAACTGTGCTATAATTGGTGCAACGTTCATGTTCGTACTCACCAGGATAACCCTTCTGCATAAAGAGGACCAAATGAGAATCACAATCACCACCCTGTGGTTCACTCATATAACCATTAAGCAGTAAACACCAACTTTTATCGAAAGCACATTAATTCGTGCTAGTTTGCTTTTGTCATACTTCTTGAAAAAAATTCAGTTATAAGTTTACTGCTTGCTTTGAAATTGGTCTACTAAAACAGTTACACAGCTGTTATTCACTGTGATTATAAATAGAATTTTCAAATGGCTGCCACCATGGCTGATTAGCATTTCCACTTTAAAACTATAAAAATATAAATTTAAGTAACTATATTTAAACCCGGTGAGTTTATAGATTCAACACGAAATCGAATCCAATAAGCCCAAGCAAGGTCTTGCTTCGCAGCTGGGCCTACTTCGACTGAGTTAAAAGATGCCCCAACAAGCAAGTCAGCATAGCATGCTTTGAAATGATTGTAATTTCGCAAGTAAATCTCCTGTTTGAAGGGTTTACGGCCCTTTTTCTTCTTTCTTAGCGATTCAAGCTTATTGATTTCACAATTAGCTTATTGCTTGCCCTCAACTTTGTGTTTTAAATGCACTTCCACAGTTATTTATTAAGAGCTTTCGATGTCAGTTACCATTTTTGCATTAGTATGATTGTGTGGCAAGTACAATCATACCCTATGCCCAGGGTGTCGAGAAATTTTCCATAACGAAAAATTCTTAGATCAACCGGGAATCGAACCTAGCCATCTCCAGCAGGTTTTATGGCCGCAATAGTAACCAAGATTATTTAGATATTATAAATGGGTGCTATTGAGTCGTTTTTTTATTGTTGCATCCGAGATACGTATGTCTGTTCTTTTAAATGTATTTAAGCATTTAAATTAAAGTATAATTACAAACAATTCCAAAAGTTATTGCCAATCAAGACTGTAACGCCAAATTTACAACACATCCTGCCTCGACACATTCATTGGAAATTGCTTGCGATTACATAAACATCGTCGCTTACTTTTCATCACCAATTTGGAGTTTCTTCCTGATCTAATTTATCCACACGCCACAATCCACTTTCCTGAATCGGAAACACACTGGTGAAGTAGGGTAGGAATACATGTTATGACTTTATGTTCCTTTTAAAGTGTGTTCCAGTTCGTACCTCCATAACAGGAACGTTTACCCTACCGACAAATCGTTGCTGTGAAAATGACCTCCGTTACTTAACACAACTGCACCGTAAATATCACATTTACGATTCCTTCCACAACGACTGTTGAGTATTGGTAAGCGCAAGGAGTGGCCACAATTTCCTTTCCAATTTTTGTCTTTACTGCGGCTGGATGGCCGCTCCCATCATCGTTGTCTGTTAATGTATTGATTGTCATTTTGGCCAGAGACCGGGTTGAACGGAGCACGCGAAAAGCGGACATTTCCAAGAAGCGGCCAATGGGCAAGTTTAACGACATTTTTCATTACAGTATCATCTTTGTTATCATCCCCAGCATCGTCGTCGTCGTCGTCGTCCAAAGATCGGCAAACGTCGATGACAGTTTTATACGAAGAGTAATTTTGATGGAGATGCTTTTAGTGATCAAGTTTGGCGGTAGATGATGAAGGCGAGATAGTAAAACGGGATATTGCAACAATTTCCGAGATGCAAGGACAGTGGAATGGGGGAAAGTTCGATTTCGCTAGGTTTATGACCCGTGAATGGCTTGCCAATGACGGGAGTCTGAGTAGGATGGGAGATTTTGTTTTTGATGGTCAGATTCCGCGAAGGTGCAGAGAGTGCTTTTGTTCGTGCTCTGCTGAAAAAGTTTAGTGAATTTATAATACAATGGCGATTTATGTGTGAATTGTACCATCTTTGGTGGTTTATGTGAAAGTGACGTATGGAGAAAAAGAATCTCGAAAAGAAAAAGAATGGCGAACCCAGTATTTAGAAAATCGCTTGAGCTGGATATAAAGGTACTACTATCGGTGGGATATAAGAATACCGGACAACTATCCCATACATATTATGTTTTCATCGAATATGGACAGAACAAGTGCGCAGAGAGCAACATGGTTAGACCAAGTGGAGTCAAAGCGTGGCAATCTAGGGAAACTGGAAATAAGGAGCGCTCAACTGAGTTTCGTAGCGAAGCATTTTAACGCATGTGTAAGTGTAAGTGTAAGTGTAAGTGCATTTTAAGGCCAAAGTGACGCATCGATCGTCCATAGGAACCGATGTACCGTAGAAATTATAGGCCAGAAAGCAGCAGCCCGTTATATCAAAGAAGACACGATCAACGAACACGATCGAAAAAGCAACTATTTTAATGAAAATTCAGTTTGTTTTTGATCGGTCAGTATGTATGATGTATGATATGTACTACCACCCATTGTAGCACGGAAACTAAGTCCGACAGCAGTGAGCTCTCCTTGCTGTTAGACTTGATCAAGCTTTAATAACCACTGATTATCCTAATCATGCCATTGTATGAAGGGCCAAAAAGGGGTTGGGTGGATCGATAGGCAACATCACCTATACATATCCACAGGGATATAAAGAATCTCCTTCCAACAACAAGATTGAACAATTGGTCAAAAGAGCAAGCTATCTAACATGAGGATGCCCCAATGGGCGGGGAGAAGAGCCCGCCTCTCTATTCACAAACTGTTAGCAATGGGGAGTTGGCATTTCCACTTTCCCCATCCAGAGTGCTTCAATCGGGTGCTCTGATGGTCCCTCCCATTCTGCATGAAATATTTATATAATAGTGTATATATTTATGTAAATGAAAATACTGCAATCATTCGGTATCTATTATTTATGATCTCTTTCGGTGGATCCTAAATATAAGAAATGTTGTAAAGTGTTAAAGTGGAGAGTTCTGTGTTTTCGCGCTTAAGAATGTTTCCGTTCGTTTTCAGCGAAAGCAGCAATTTCCCAAATCTTTGACTTGAGTGTATCCTAAAAAAGTCTGTTAAATTTTACAAAATGTTACATTTATACATTTTAATCTACCGTTGACATGGTCACTATTTGCCGCTTGGTGTTGATTTTTATTATAGCAATACGCTTTTATTTTTGCTGGCTTAAAAATTATTGCTCCTGTGTAAGGAAAAAACAGAGAAGATTTTATTGACAGGGAGTTAAAGACAAATGGACGTAAACAACAAAAAGCAATTTTTAAATCATCTATGAAGTAAAACAATAAAACAATATCAACAACATAATGGTACGGTGAGCGTAATACGGGTACTGACAAAAGAACTGAATGACACAATCCGAATGGCAAACAGCACAGATTTGGAAAAGGTCTAGTCGGTAAACTGAATCGAAAATACATTAGGTAATTAGTGCAAAAGCCTACCATAGATTCCGTTGCAGCTTCTTATTCAAGACACTAGATACTTAAATCATGATGATAATTGACATATAAGCATAATAATTAAAAGTATATATAACCCATTAGTGAAATTATATAAAAAAAAAAATATGTTGAAATATAAATCCTGAAAACACCAGTAATGATCAAAATGATAATGATGATGATAAAGAAGATTGATAATGTTTTAAGAAGAAACAATGTCCTATGATAACATATATAGTCAAGGGATATTATAATACATAAACTGAAAATTACATCTGTGCCGACTGCCGTTTTGCTGCAATTGTAGACAAACTCCCAGAAAACTTAGACAATGTATGATATGAGAAAAAAATGAATTTTAAATTTTAAATTATTTTATAATACCTGATGACCTGATGATGATATGATTTACCGGTCGCACCCTCACTTCGCTATTAATGACGACAACATTGCCCAGAAGCTACGCCAACCAGCGTCTCCATGTTTCAGCTGGCGGTATTCGCAGATCATATGACTGTTGAGGCGTGAGGTAGGTTCCGTGAGGACCGGAGGTCAATGCACCCTTCCAGCGGGTGCTGTCAACTCACCATTTGAAGCCCAGTTTGTTTTTGATCGTCAGTATAGATGTGCGCAGTCGAAGCAGTTCGTTGTGCGGACGCGTTTTTGTAACA